>VXBW01006000.1:625431-858368 GCA_013400375.1 Thinocorus orbignyianus
ACAGCGCGGCGGGGACGGGGCGAAGACGGGGTGTGGGTGGGGAAGGGGGATCCCCCGGCTCCTCGCCGCCACCCCACCACCCCGCACTCCCCCGCGGGAGCAGGACTGCGGGCTCCGCGGCACTGGCGGCGAGAAGGGTCCCTCCGCCCCGCCAAACCCCTTCCGTGAGGGAAAGCGCCCCGTCTACCTTCCCCCGTCCCCCAGCCCTCCTTCCCCGGGAGGCGGAGGAGGCGGCAGCCGCCGCTCCTTACCCGACGCCGCCACCGCTGCTCCTGCTGGTGCCCGCGCTCCGGCTGCTCCCGCCGCGGGACCCCCATGGCTCCCCCGCAGTCGCAGGGGCTCGGTTCCGCAGGATGCGCCGGAGCCGTTACCGGGATCGGGAAGAGAGAGCGACAGGGAACAGGACACCGCGTCCGCCGGGGTCTCCTGGTCTGGCGGGCGCTACTGCTGCTGCCACCTCCTCCTCCCCCGGCGCCGGGTCCGGAGTGCGGCAGAGCCGCCGGACAGGAGGGGAGGCGCGGAGCGAGGGGCGGGCACGGCGCCGGCACACGCCCTCAAACCCCACCCCTTTCCCGCCGGCCACGCCTCCCATTGGCTTCACCGGCTCGGCCCCGGGGGAACGCCAACTCCCCATTGGCCACTGGAGCTGTCGCGCAACCTGAACACCCGGCCCCGCCCCTCGTCCCCCCATCCCTCAGCGTGGCGGTGGGCGACGGGAGGGGAGCGCCGGGACGCCCCGGGGCTGGGCTGCGGGGCCGGGAGCCCAGCAACAGGTGGGGTGGGCAGCCAGTCGGTGGGGACGGTCCCTCAGCTGGTTCAGCCCTCCGTCCCCGCCCCAGCCGCTACCCCTGCCCCGCACTGCCCCTTGTCTCCGCTTTCGGGACCCCGGACAACGCCGCACGGCTCAGCTCGGCCCGGCCCGGCCACTCAGTCCCGGCCCCCCCGCACCCCCGCTACCGCCAACCGATGTTACGCCGGCGGGGGGAAGAGGAGGAGGCCGGGGTCTGTGTGTCACCCCGCTGGACTCCGCATCGCCTCAGCGACAGCCCGGCAGGGCCCCTCTGGCTTTGTCCCCGTCCCGCAAAGCCTGTTCGTACCTGCAGCTTGAAGCCGGGGGTGCCCGCAGCGGAGGAGGGCTCGGCAGAGGAGGCCCCGCCGCTTTTCGGCCGCGGGTGTTGAGGAGCAGCGGTGCTTTCCCTCCGCACAGCCCCCGACGCGTTTTATTTTGCCTGCCAAATAAGCCGTGGCCGGGTACCTGCGTTTTCTCCACCTCCTCCCCGCGTTCTGGTAAGCAAACCAAGAGTCTGGGTTGGGGATTTGAATTTCCCTGTTTGGGCTCTGCGGGCCAGTTCTGCAAGGGGCCGTATCTGCAATCACAGGGCTCACTTCCACGTACAGCTTGCAAAACAGAAGATGTTATCAGGACTGATGTGGCTGCTCCCATCTGCTACCCCAAATTACGAGACCTGCAACATCACTGGAATAACGTCTACTCCTACAGAAACAACATGGGATTATTTCCACCCTCCCCCAGTCCTCTCATGCTTGCTTTCCCCTCCACCTGCACCCACCTCTCATGCGTATGTAACTTTCTGGTTGTACCAGTTCACGGAGCTCTGGTGAGCAGAGGCTGCACGTTGACATTTACAAGTATTTGACTGCCTTGTAAACCTCTCCTCACTGCCTGCCCTTTGCTGGAAACTGGGCAGAAGTCTTTAGTGGAAAAGAACTACCATGTTCATGCCAAAGATCCAAAAACACCCAGGGCAGGCCAAATTTTAGGATATTGCGCTTAACTGTTCCCTTAGTATACATTTTAAACCAAGAAAACCAGTCCACAACTATAAATTTAAGCATAGGTTCATGCAAGCTTATTAGAACAAACTTTAGGGTGTAAACATTTGTTCTAAAAGCACTGGCAAACATCACACTTACTAGTTTGTGTTTGGATACCTTCTTGAATGTTACCGTTTTGGTTAAAATAGTACTTTTGAGTATTATCATTCCTACCTAAAATCTCTAGTCCAATGAGGCAGCAGACTGTCTGCACTGAAGCACAACCACAGAAATAATATTATTATTGTCTTGACAAGGAGCCTCAGAAAATAAAACAAAACAAAGACCAGCTGCCTTTCTGGAGTTCAGGCTCTTTGCAGCCACTGCTGAATTTTCTGTCCTTGCCGTCATTCACACTGTGTGCTGCACCTCCTGCTCTGAAGGAAAACTGGACGAACGGAACAGTTATTCTCCAGACTCTCTCAGGATCTGCTTTAGCAAGAGTCCTCCCCGGTCCTTCCTCATTTCTCTTCTCCTTTTCGATCTCCTCAGCTAACCCTCACGCCCTCTGCTTCATACTGTGTATTTCGGTCCTCCTGCGGGGCGGGCGAGGGGGCATCCCGAGTGGGGGTGGGAGCAGCGGTGGCGAGCCCCCCCGGCAAGGCGCTGGCCCGACCCCCGCCGCTAGGTGTCCTCGGGGGCTGCGCTGGCCCCAACTGGCCGGTACTGGAGGCGACAAACCCACCCGGCGGGTTTTCCGCTGCCTGTACGGCCAGCGAAGCTCAATTCTTCTTTTATAAGCTTGGCTGCGTATCATGTGCCAACTTAGGAAGCTGGTAGTGTGCCACAGTAAGAGGTAACAGAGGTGTAATATCGTGTATGCTGAGAGCAATATTTGCATCTACTCACTGGATTTTCTTTTAAAGACTCGTATTGTTAAGCACTTTGGATGCAAATCAGCTCTCTCCAAAAATATTTCGGTGTTTCACCTACTATCCTAAAGAACACTATCCTTATAAAAAACCTGACTGAACTTATCTGTAAGTCATGGCATTTCCTTATCCTCTGAAAAAATGCTACTCAATCCCTGCCAGGCTGCAGTGGCGAGATTAACTCCTACCTACACATTGCAGGGATTCACCCCTCTGCACACTGTGCACACAGCCTGCATAAGAGGGCTTCATTCAGACATAAGAAACGTTGAGGCTTTCTGCCTTGTGGTACCTCTGAGGCTGACGTCTACCACTAAAGAACAGAGTAACTATGGCACTACCTGTGAATAAAAAAACATTTCTCAGGTGGCAGAATGTACTTAACAGGTCCAAACATTTACAGCTAACAAGCTAAATGTTGTTTAGGTTGCATTCCCAAAATTATACATTACCTGCATCTTGACAAGATCCAGCACACTGATATGTATTAGGGTTTTGCTGTTAGGAGAGTCTGGAGGCTTGCTGTGATCACTGCTTTTTTATTATTATTTTTATTTTTCTTTCTTCCTTTCTTTCTTTCTTACTTTTTTTCCTCTCTTACTTTTTTTTTTTTTTTTCCCTCTCTCACTCCTCCAGTACCATTCCTTTCAGCTTCCAGGTTACCATCTGTGAACCCTCAGGGAGTCAACAAGAGAGGAATGAGGGCCAGAAACCAGAACACAGGTGAAAAGAGGTAAACAGTAGCTGCTTGCAATAATAAAAGGTTGTTCAAGCCTCAAGAGCAAACAGGGTAAGAGGAATCCCCAGCTCAAACTGAAAACTGATGAACATAAAAAAGTTATTGAAAAGGGTGGAGGAAAAGTGGAGACTGATTTTCTCTTCAGCTTCCAGGACACACGTATTTTACATTAATTGTCTGATGAAGGACATTCATTTGCCACAGATTTGGGATAAGTAACTTACAGCAGGGCAGTCCAGTAACTTTTGACAACACGGACTCAAAAGATATCATAACAGTTCAGCTACAGACCAGAGAACACACAAGCAGAAGCAATGCAGAAGATATCCTACAGGCCACAGCTTGGACAGCTCTGATTAAGAGGGGTGCCAACTTTTTTCTGCAGTATCTTTTCTTCACTTTTCCTCTTCATACTTAATTTCAAAGTACCCAGCTCAGCCACATTTGAAGGCAGTCTTCAGACACTCTTAATACTCAGGGAGTTGTTCCAACATCTTCCACAGACTGTTTGTTTCCAGTGACGTAGAGACGACAACAACAACAAAAGTGGACTTTTCCATTCGTTGATGGGGAAGTGGGTTAAAGTGGGATCCTTGGAAGTGGTGCAGAAAGTAGAGAAAACATCCGGTAGCCACATGATGAGGCACGTTTTGCTGACACAAGGCACTCATGAATAGGCAAGCTGAAGAAAGTTTAGGTTTGTTTCCTCAGCCTTGGGCACAAGCCTAGAATCCAGGTGAAGCAAGTAAGCGCTGAGCACAAGATCTCACCAATGCATACAGATACCATCTCACTCACAAGTCTTTTTGCTGACGTTGCTCAGTATTTCCTGATGCAGTTAATGAGGTGAGGTGCTCTACAAGGGAATTCTGGCTAGGTCTTTGGAGAAACCTCAACTCCCTCTGGTCACACCAGAGGAAAGCTGTGAGCAGGGAGGCAGCCGCTGGCTTCACACACTCCCTGTGACTCACCATGCCATCCGCAGGCTGCTGCGAAGGTTGGCACTGCAGGCAAATCCCCAGACTTCGTGCTTCTGTAGATCCAGCAGCCCTGGAGCCACGCATGCATAGCCCGGGGACACAAAAGTGTCTTATTGCAGTAACCACTACTGTTTGGCAGTTTCTTGTATCTCAGAGTAGGGTGAGGGTGGATTTTGCTCTTCTAACCCCAAGTTGCCCTTTCATTTGGACATGATGTGGGTGAAACCATTTATTCACAATCTGTAAAGTGCCTATTTCATACATTGCTCTTAAAGCATAAGCGCAGTTTACCACAATACTAATATTTCATCCCAGTGGCTTCCCTAAACTATGAGCAATTCAGTGAAACAAAACATCCTCTGTGTTCTCTGAATCTGGTTTTGAAAGCCCATATGAAGGAAAATACTATTGGTTTTAATTAGCAATATCCTTCACATGAATCCCCTATTAACCAAAGGAGCATACTATATTTCATCTCACTTCCTCTAGTTTACTTACTACTGCCTCTCTTCTCTGTGGTTTACCAGCAGGAAACCACTGGAGGGGACACAGCCAGATAAGATTAAACAACATAATATTATCATCTTTACTATAACCAGGCTGACAGTTTTTCTGCTACATGCTGAAATGAGATTCACAGCCATTCTGGCTTCCATTCACTGTGGAAAGGAGCCATTCTTTTAATTCCACACTATTTCACTAATTCCTCAACTACTTCACCGATGACAGGCTTTTTTTTTTTTTGCCTTTTTTTTAATTTTTATTTTTTCCCCCACTGAAATGCACTTCACACAATAAGCTTGGTTCACCCTAGTCAAACACAACAGGAAGCAGAACCTGTGTGTCCTGGCAGTGCACATATCTCCATAGTAAGACTATGATAAAGGAAGGCATCTGTAGCCTCTCCTCTACTGAGGAACTCTTGGAAAGCCACCAAGTGGCTTCCTTCTAATGATGGTGACACAAGAGTATGCCTGGCTTGATACATTTCCACCACAGGTGCCAGCTGAGGGTCTTTGAGCGGACAAAGGCTTAACAGTACATATGTGAAAGAAGACAGGCAGGTAGAAGCAGAAAAAAGGTGAATTTCTCTTGCACCGTGCTCATCAAACTGTAGGGTGGGTATTCTCAGTCTGAATTCCTTCATACGCATTGTCATGCTGGGTAACACACCACCTCTCTGCAGCAGCGTGGGTTGACTTGCATAAGACCTATGAAAACTGCACCCAAGCAAATTTCTTCAAAACTGGGACTGGGGCAATAATAGCCAATATCTAACATGGAATGTTCAGTTTCTACTTGCAAAAAAATCTCCCGTAGTCTTTTACGGGATCAGTACTTTTCTGCACTTCCGACAGGGTGCTGCTGTGGTCTTTATCAGAAACCTTCAGAGACTGGAAAAGACATCTCTAATCCCTCAGCTGTTTCACAGATACTGAGACTGCATTCATTCCTAAGGAATTTCTCCTGCCAGGTAACAGAAAGTTCACCCAGTAAGAGAATCTCCTCACTGTAAATTAGTTGCAACATCTGACTCTGCTGGGGAGGGAGGGGAAGGGACTGGAGTAAATTGGCATGATGAGGCATGTGAATGAAGTCAGCCAGGGAGAAAAGACAGCCCAGACATCCAGAGACAGGCTGCTTCAGCACATCTCCCAGGCAACTTCTGCTGGCAGGTCTCTTAATGTCTGCATTGTAGGTTAGGTAAACTGGTAACAAACACCAAAATTCCATTATAATTATCGCCAAGTTCAGTCTTTAGTATGACCACTCCTTTTCTGGGGGGAAGAGTGATTGCTTTTAATTTGTCAGGCATGTTTTCTGGGACTGACGTTTTCCAGACTTGGTTTTAGCACATGACAAGTTTGGGGTATTTGAAAGATGAAAGAAAATCAGCGAAGCTATTGAAGCATGTAAAGATTATTTTCCACATGGTCCAACCAGAACTTCTGCACTTGACTAACTCTGAAAAATCTGTAAACTGTAAACAAAATTATTCTCTAAACATACTTAGCTCTTGATAGAAAAATCCTCAGAGCTAATTTTTTAAGAAGTTTTAAAGTTTTGGCATTTCTTAGTTAGCAGTTCTACTGTATTCATTAAAACTTTCATTTTAAGATGTTTTAATGAGATCTAGTTCAGCAGGTTGTTTCTCAAAAGGAATAAAAGATTGGATATATTTAGACTACATAGTTCTTTCAGTAGCCGAGGCAGGCTGATAAAGAGAAGATGCTAGGAAATCGTTATTGATTTCACTACATTAATCTAATTTATTTGGGAAAGACTTAAGACAGTGATGGAATGCATGGAAAATCCATTGATAGACAGAGAGATTGATCTTTGTTAAGGACGTTCTACTGGAAGAAAATTTGTTAATATCTTTTCAATCTCCCCTAAATTCTTAGATTTTAAAGCCCCATTTGTGATTATCTAGTCTGACCTCCTGTATATGATGTGCCATTGTGAATTAATTTTTGTTTCAACAAGGTGTCTTCTAGAAGAATGTCCAGTCATTCTGTATGTACTTTCATTGATGGAAAATTCACTGAAGTCCTTGGCAAATTGTTTCAATTACTTTCACTGCTAAAAATGTGTGCCTTATTCCTAGTTTGAACTGTCTGCCTCCCAGTTAATGCATCTTGTTATGCTTTTGTCCGCTGGACTGAAATGTTCATTCATGCCATGTGCTCAGCGCTGGTGCATAAAGCCTGTAACTGTGTTACTGCTCAATCAGTTCTGTTATAAAGGAAATAGGTACCATGCCCAGCGTTTTTCACTATGATCTGTCTTTCATTTCTCATAATCATTCTCATGGCTTTTCTCTGAATTGTTTTCCCTCTGAGCTTGTTTTAAATTCCTTCCTGAAATATGGAAGAATGTAGATGCCATACTTTCAAGAACCCCAGAGAGAGGTCTTCCTCAAGCATGGATCTTTGTTAAGTTGCTACTGAACTTTTCAAACTTTACTACTTTTCAAATTGCGCCAGTAGAATTTAACCTATCATTCTACCTCACATTTCCCAATTCTTATTTTTAAGGCATTTGGTTTGAAACAGCAGGCTGACAGGAAACAATCACGGCTTATTCTGTAGGCCTATTATATAGCATTGCTCTGCTGACCAGCATTTGGAGTTGAAACACAGAACACTTTAATTCACAGGAGGATTCACAAATCTTACAGTGGTCATTTGTTTTAGTTCACCAAACTGTATCTAATGTAATCAAAATGCAAATTCATTTACTTTTGATGGTTCACACATGCCCCAAAGCTGTATTTAATTCTTTATCTTTGGGGTTATGTGGTAGATGATGAACTCTAACTTGGATCATGTACACGTGAAATGAATTTCACTGGTAAGTCTGGCTCACGTGAAAGAAGCAAAGGTGAATAATCTTGAACCTGGGCCTCATAATAACCTATGAACTTCTGCATTTTTTCCCACTGATAGCACTATTTTCTACACTTTCTTAACAGAAAAGGCTTTTACCCCCTGGAATTCACAAAGGATGCAAAATGAGGATAACTAGAGCCTAAATGTTTTCCTTTTGTTTGGTGCCAGACATGACACATGTGATGTATCTACTAGTGACCTTTGGAAAGGGCACCTGTTTCTGCACACTGAAAACTATTGAAAAGAATGATAATTTGGATTTCAATTGCTCAAATGCTTGAAGAACCTGGACACACCCTTTGCCCACATAGTGTGTCTCCTGGTGTTTTGTAATTGCTGTATCTTGTCTTTCATCTACCCCACAAGTTGTGGGCATTTTTCACAAATTATCTCTTCTTTGTCATCCACAGCTCCATTTTCTCGTTCTGCAGCCTGCTAAATTGGTAACAGTATAGCAGGAAACAAAGAGTTTCTGAGTCATCTATCATGAGACATCTAACAGTTCGGTGAGGTTTGTTTTTCTGCAATGACTCTTCACCCGGCACTTGGAGTAGTTAACAACATTACCTTTAGGTTTCTTCTGACGCTGCATTAAAACTCATGAATTCACCAAGTACTCTGCTTCAGAAATGAGCAGGCCACAGAGGAAACACTGCAAATGCCCTCAGGCTTCTATGTGCTTATAAGTTGTAAGTGATTCAGACCAAATTCCGGAGTTCTTTGACCTGATTTTGCTCTGCACCAACGTGTTATTTGCATGACTTTGGCAGCAAGGCTTCGCACCCCCGGATTGCCAGGGCAACAGCAGCTTTGCTCAGTTGTGTGCCCGCTCGGGGCAGACTTCTGCACAGGGGCAACAACAGGTCTGAGCAGTGAAAGTTTGGGGTAGTCAACCCAAGAGGGAACATTATAGCAGAGGCTTTATTGCTCAGGCAGCTGGTGTCAATTTGAGCAGCTCTACTACCCACAGCTACCTAGGTGGCCAGTTTGCAAAAGGATCCAGTCGCTAGGAGACACGTTTGCCCCACCAGGCTTGGAAAAGAGGGATATTTCGGGATATTTCAGGTCCTCTGGGCTGGCTGATCACCCTGGTGGGGCACCACGGGAGGGTTACGACAGCCACATGGCATTAGTTGAGCCCTGCTATTTTCAGTTGCAGCTATTTGATCTTTAACTACTTGTGTAGATGAGAAACTTAAGAACACATCAGCTGCTTTTTTTTCCCTTCCTCTTTTTCCTCTCAGTTTTATAATTTCCATTTGTTGCTGTTGCTTTTTCCATTTTATGCTAGAAAGCTATTTTGTGTGAATTACTGGATTTGACAGGCTGCCACTGTGGACACAGAAGAACTGGCGCAGCCAGGCAACCATGCAAGCTTGCTCCTTTGGCCTGATTGAAAGCTTATTGATGTTATAGGAATCTTTTGGTTTTCTTCAGTGGGTTTTTTATTGGAGTCTTATGGCAAGAACACGGTATACAGAAAAGGAGAAAGAGGTACACACTTCTCAAATGCCAGACAACACTGGCCTTCTCCCTCTCTTCCCCTCCCTGCATGAAAAACGTCACACTGGTTCAGAGCTTGGGTACATTTACAGATCACCATGGAGTTGGCCTAAACTTGGAGAGGCTGCCCTAGAGCCAGAGCAGGAGGTGGGCCAGCCAGGCAGTACCCAAAATAGCAAGCCCTGCTAAGGGGTAGGTCTGTGGAGTCTGGTAGCGTAATGGTGACAGTACCGCTCTGCTTTCAGGACACACGGGTCCACACGCTGCTAAATTTAGTCACATGCATCTAACACTGCAAACTCGGTCAGAAGCAGGTCTTGCAGAGCAATGCAAACATCCCCATCCCCTTTTTTCACAGTTTTATTACTGTTATTCTTTTTTGCCTTCTCTCCTTTACAAGTCAGATGCAGATGAAATTAAAAGATCATTCATCCATTAAATAGATCAGTGGAACAGTAGCATTCAGCACGGGTTTTTGCCTGCTTTACTGCTTGGTTGATAATGTAATTACTCTTTGCATAATAGCCAAAAATGAGCAGCCGTGTGGATCAAGTTTCCAGAGAGTTTTCCACAGATTCAGTAAATGAGGTAGTGACACTCGGCTAATCTCCTCATTCTCGGTGCTTTTGAAAGGCTGGTATTTCTGTAGATACTATCTTCTAAGTTTTTTTAAGCGAGCATGACTGCTAACAGAGAATTGTTTCTTTCTCTGGCCTACTTTCCTTGTTCACACACATTACAAAGGGAGATTCTGGTTGCTCAGAAATAATCTCTCACTGCAGTGAGTTATACTGCCTCTCACCTGTCAAAGCAACGTCACTCCACGGTGAGTTACAGAAAAGCTGCAAATTGGCTTTTGTTTTTGCACTGTGCTTTTCACCTTTCCCCAAACAGAACTCCCACCACATTTTGCATATGCTCTTACTGTGGATGGAGCCAAGCCCAGACGCTCACTGCAGAAGTGAGCATGAGCTTCTTAATCCAAGTTACTTCAAACTTGAGAAAGGCTGGGCAAACAGTTCACATAACCCCCCTCAGAAAAGGAACAAAGATGACTCAAAATAAAGGAAAAGAAAATGCATTCAGTCTAGTTATTTGTTTTGGCAGTTGAAAGTTAATTTTAATTATGTCTAATACCTCATGAAGTACTGTCTTACAGCCAGTTGAAACAGGTCACTGTTGAAATAATGAAGACATCGTAACATGAGATAATGCTGCTGTGCATACTCCTAAATCTGTACTGAGGAGCCAGGAAGATCCAGCTTTCCTCATGCAAACTGTGGCTCACTGGTTAAGTACTAAATATAGCATTGCAGCTTTAGCTCTGCTGTCTCTGTCTAGCTGCTGGAGCGCAGCTGCTGTCACTGCATGCAGTGTGCCAACCTGGGCGCTGACCTGCTCTGCACAGGGGGGAGGAAAAGGTGGGAGCCAGCACCCTTTTCTGCACGGGCCACTCCTGAGGAAGTCAAACACAGTTGCCAGCCTTGCTTACAAGTGTGGCACAAGTCATCCCACTTGGGGCAGGGCAACGCATAGACCTCATAAGCAGAGAGTCTTCCCAAAACTGACCTTGACCTACAGGGGTGTTGTCCTACCTCTGCTGAGAAGCTTCTTGGAAACAGTCTAATATTGGGTTCATGAGCAAGTGTCATGCTTAAAGCATGGAGCACCTTTTCCTTTATTTCTCAGCAAGCTGTTCAGCCTCTTGGCAGCTCTGTAGCGCAAGGACACAGCAGCAGCATTGCAGCAGAGTTGCAAGGCACTACGTACTGGGAGCAATGCTCCTGCAAGCAGGATGGGTGCTGAAGAAAAGTGATGATCATGATGGGGTAAATCAAGGAGTCCAGCACAGACAGCGGCGCTGAGGCAGGTTTCCAAGAGACTAGCAGCAATCCTTTGGGAAGGAGTGTAAAGGAAGACAAAAGCACTCTTAGGGGAAAGAAACCTTCTTGCAGAATGGCTTAGCGAACCCCAACATGGGAGATGGATGAGTTTCTGCAGCCTGCCTGGGCTGTGTGGACTAGTCAGAGTCTTGTGTTTCAGGCAGAAAGGTATAAAGCATGCTTGCCTCCCCCAGTGCTCTGGAAGTGACCACCTCACTGGCATTGCTTCTCTTTAAATATCACTGCTAGCTTACTTAGTCCAGCTCCCTGTGAAATCAGCAGCAAAGCTCTGATCACCTCCAACTGAAACAGGATCAAGCCCAGGACAGAGATAGTTTTTTTGAATTTCCAAGGACACCAAAATGCAACTTTCTTTTTTACATAGCATGGCGTTCTTTTAAATGGCTACACACATGTTTTGCCTGAAGTTGAACTGCAAGAGATTTGTGATCAACAGTCGCTACCCATAAGCTTCCTGTGCTCCACTCTTGGGTTCCAATGCATTGGAAGGGGAGGAGAGTTCTCTTTATGAAACTATTTAATTAGGAAACCAGGAGTACCTGTAGAAAAGTAAAGGAGACTATAAAAAGAAACTGGAATTAGCTCTGCCCTCTGTAGAAACAGGAACTTCTGTTCCACCCCATTCATAAATTGTATCACTGACTTTATTATAATAGTATTTGAATGTTTTCTTGGATTTACCTCAACAAGTATTCTATAAGGAGTCGAAACATGTTCTCCCTACTTTAGAGATGGAAATAGTAAGAGAAGATGAGTAAGGGGCATATTCAAGGTGACAGGAAATCTTTGACACAGCCAAGAACTTAATGGGGGTCTCCAGTGTCTTGTCTCCCTCTCCCGGGCTGCAGGGCCCAGCAGGGGCTGTGCCCACAGCAGAGCTGGGTAGAGAAAGCTGTAGCAGCACAGTGAGCCATGGTGCTCTACCCAGCTGAGTCTCCTATGGGTCTCAGCAGCAGACCAGCTCTGTGCTGTTGTTTTTGGTTTTTTTAATATTTAAAAGTTATGTTGTTTTCAGTGTCTAAGATAGGTCCTTGGGTATTTTTATCGTAGTGCAGCTGCATAAACCAACCTCCTGCAACTTTCTGTCAGCCTCACATCCGGAGGCTCTGGACACTGGAACATCAGCCAGCACTGAGAAACCTCAAGGTGATGTAAAACCAACATTTGTTGCTTCTTTAAGAATGCCTAAATGTTACACTTGACTGACAACTGGATTCATTACCATGCGATCCCACCTGGAATGATTTAGAAAATCAATGAGAAGTAACAGAAGGTAGTTCTAGAGAACACGATCTGCTGTTGAAACAACTGTCAAGACTATCAGAAAATCAAAGACTGAAGGGAGAAATAAGAATGGGGAAAGAACAGAATAAAGTGTATTAGGTGAGCCTGAAACAAGTTTACGTAAGGCTTGATGGCGATACTCTTATTCATACTTAATGATATGTTAGTGTATGTGGGGCAAATTATTACTGACCCGAGGGCATCAAAATCAGATCCATCAGGCTCTAGATGTAAAAAAGCTACTGTCTGAAACATCCTCTAAAATTAACAAGTCAGTGAAACTGTTTTAGCATGGGGAAACAGGTCAATTTACTTTGAATTTGTTAAGCAGATGATGCTTGGAAATGGCCACGGCTGATGATTTTAAGAGCAATTCACAGATAAGATTTAGCAGCAAAGCTTGAATTGAGAAAGAAAAGGGACTGCATACTAAACATATTCCAAAAGAGAAAGCACACCCAGATTTAGCTTCAGCTTTTCTTTTTCAGTCATCTGGCAGCAATAGGAAGCTATGGTGGGTGCAATCATCTCATGTAGCTTAAGCAATCCAAAAAAGAAAAAGAAAAGTTGAGAAAAAAGTGAGGCACTCTATTTTGGCTCTAAAATACTCTAAGGTAAGGCAGCGGATGACACTGGTATTTGGACATCTGCTATGTTGCACCTAATGGTTCCTCCAAATAAAAAAAAAAATAAAAAAATAAAAAAAATTGTACAATGATCTCTCAAAAAAGTTGAATCAAGCCCTTGAGCAAATCCAATTATGCACCTTCGAATTTTCTGAGACAAACACTGACTCATTTGCCAGGAGGCTGCAAGGAGTGGAGAAGGTGTATATGTTACATTTTCCTAAATAAACCATACAACTGGAACTGTGGAAAGAGGAAGACATATTACAAAAAAATAAAATTGTGGATGCAAGCTTATCAAAACTTGTCATTTCAGCAGCTCTCAGCACGAAGGAATGTGTTTTTCTGCAAGAGATTTATACTAGAACTACTAATTTACCCTCTTTTCATGCTACCTTATGTAGGTTCATAAACTGCAGCTACCCAGGAGCCTTTTAAAAATTTATTAATAGCAGCGAACAAGCATAGATGTACTTGTTGTCAACTGATTTCAAAATTTCAGGTGGAGAGATCAACTAATTAATACAGAAGCCACTTTCAAACTAGTGAAATTAGAGTTCAAAAAGACAACTCAGATGAGAGGATATTAAGAGACTTTCACTGGAGTGTGTGTCACAGGAATGCGCATGAGGCCTCCCCTCCCAAATCGCTGTTAAGGCAACATCTATCTATTCTCTCTGACTACTCTTAGGGGAGGCTGTCAATCCAGTGAGCAGCACTGGCCACCCTCTGCTGCTCAAAGCCACAAAAGCGATGTTGAGACCAACTGTTGGCACCAAGAGAAAATCAAAAAATCCCAGTCTGCCAGACAAGATAACACCACAATGGGGAAGATGTGGAAAACATTGCTAAAATGGTTAGGAATGCTCAAAGTGAAGAAACAGGATAATTATCAACATAAGACCTGACTGGCTTGTAATGCTGGTTTTATGAGAGCATAACTCTGCTGACTGTGAAAGAGTTGCTTCTGATTCAGACTGAAGTAAGCACTTCGTGAGCATCGTGATGAGCATCACGAGAAGGTCTGAGCTTGCTGTTGATCCTGGCATACACACCTCTGTGTACCTGAGTCATGAACTGGCACGACAGTCAGGACTTGAGAATCCTTGAATCTTCCTCACATACTCTTCTGACTAGACAAACTAAGCCTGCACACAAGTTGCTCTCTGCAAAGGGACTGGTTAAAGGGTTCTTTCTGAGAATACTTGTGATTGAAGTACACTTTATTCTCTGCAACGAAGAACCAAGATCATGGCTAATGAGACCCTTCATCTGGCTCCTTGCTCTTACTGCCCCCTTGCACCAACACCAGTGTTGAGCAAGAACATATGAGTGACCCAGCAGATCATACCTCAGATGAGGTACTTTTCAGCTCCATCTGTTCTCCTGTCTGATTCATCATGAATCATATCAACGTTCACATCTCCACAAGAGGCAGCAGCAGGTACAGGTGGTTAGTAAGGGTTAGGAGAGGGAACATGGCCCCACACAGCACAGAGCACCACAAGTTTATTAAAGGAACATGCTTAGTAAAATGCAAACGTTTTTTTTTTTAATTTCATCCACTTTTGAGAGAAGTTCTGCAGTTACAGTTTTACTAGTGTTCTAGAGTCACTGACAGATTCTGCCCTGTTTGGAAGTCTTACAGTAAGGGCATCTCTTCTGCCTGCCTCCAGGACAGCTGCTTGTACTGAATAGCAATAATATATATAATAATATATATATGTATAGCCATGCAATTTTAGTGGTGAAAACATCAATTAATATCATTACAGTCTTTCAACTTCTCCCTTCTGGTTCTGGTTGATGGGCCATAAATTCAAAGAGTCAGTCAGCCAGAAAGTACCATTGCCAAATTCTATATCTACTATAAGAATCTGAACTGATTCATGTATTTTAAAGAGGAATTTCCTCCAGGAGTTAAATATAAACTATTCTAGTCCTCTGTGTCTCTCTACCAACACCATCACATGAAATAACACCTAGAAACAAACGCAGCTTCAACAGAAAATTAGCACACATTGAATGTGTCACATATGAAGACAACTAAGATTTTCATTTCAGCTTAAAAAAAGCCAGAAATCCTATGGTTTGTTTATTTTTGTGTTGCAGGCACATCCTGAGGCAAATAACTCGACCAAAGGATTTCCAAGAGCCAGCTCTTATCGAGAGGACATGAAATGGAAGTGTTAATAGCACCAATATATAGGTGTCACTGTCACTGCAATAATTGCACTACAAGTCAGAGGCTGACACCTTCGTAAAAGAAAGTGTCAAAACAGCAGAAATCAAGGCTATGAGATTTTCTTCACTTACAAAAACAGGCCTCGAACAAGTATTCAAGTGTGCAACTGAAATTTTCTACTATATTTAAGATGACAATTAAAACTGACCTCTTTTCACTAAAAAAGGCATGGAATTGTCATGCCAGCATCATCATGAGAGAAAAAAAGGGAGTAAGTTCAGTGGGCTTCTCTGCCCCAGGTGACAAGCACCTGTTTCTGTAGAGGTAAGGCTCTTTCTCACTATGAAACAAAGACATTTCCAGTATTTTAGGTGAAGTTACCTGGAGACCAACACTTTTTGTAAAAAAAAATAAATATATATATATATCAGGGGTTGTAAAAGCAGAAACATTCAAAAATCTATGCAAAATGCAATCTTATCAAAATGGGATTTGTAATTCTAAAGAGGGGCTCTTTGCTGTTTTCTTTTTTTATTTTTTGATTTGTGCTGTTCATATTTCTTGTTGCCAAAATTGACCGGAAGGCTTTGGACTTCAGGAACACTCACCTGAATATCAGAAAATAAGTGAATGTAAATAAAATAGAAAAAGAAAACTAAAAAAAGAGAAAATGTCTTTGAAAATGTCTTCTGATTTTGATAAAGCAGAAAAAGTCAACAGATTTAGAATTAATATGCTTCTATCTACCTTCAGCAAGTCTCTCACTAGTAATCTATAGTTTATTTTGTGTCACAAAAAAGAAATTAATTACTCTCAATCTAGAACAAATTTGTAGAAATTAGTGTTCTAGCTCAATCTGAAGTCAAGATACTATTGTTAGCAACTTGACTAAGTATGTGTGATTTTCTGGTCTTCTCAAGGCAAGATGGATTTGATAGACCAAGAGAGATTATTTGTCTGATCATTTCCCCTGACCTTTGATGCAAGCATTAATTTCTGTATGGAAGTCCTTTGCATCCAGCTCTTTGGTCTCTGCAAATTGGAATTCATAAACAGTGGCAATTTCCTCCCAATGTAGGGAAATAAATTATGGGGCAGATGGGATGATCAGACGCAATCAAGAGATAAAAGTAGGGAAAACCTGGACATGATTTTACTCTCTGCAAACACAGCTGCTGAGAGTAGAGAAGGGTATTTCAAGTTCCATGCTTAATTCTGCTCACTGGGGCGACAAGCTGCAGTGGCATCACAACAGTCACGGGCACGGAGTACAGACCCAGGGAGCAATTTGTAAGGCCAAGTTTCGTGTCTGTGCTGTGGTAACTGTACAATTCCTGCAGTGTTGCCAGTAGATGCCATCCTGAGGCAAGCAGCTCTTTTAGCAGTGGACAGTTAGTACAGGCAGAGGGGGGAAGAAAGGAAGGTGAGCAACTTATGAGAATAAGTATAAAAAAGGGAAATAAGGGGAAAAGGTGGGAGAGAAGAGTTGAATTGAGACCTATTTGCTGCTCAGCACAGTGGAGCATAATGAAATCAGGGAGTCCTGGCCATTGCCTCCAGCATCCACACAGGCATGCCCCCAGCCTGTCTTTTTGCTTCCCCTGTGCTGGCTCCTGGGTGAATAAGAGACCCTTTCTTTATTGTGTTTTGTTTTACTCTTGGTTTCTTGAGTCATGAAGGCTGAAGGCAGACAGCAGTTACAAACCCAACTCCATCCTTAGTGTAAAAGGACTGACTTGAGGTATGCTGGCATGAAGCTGTTCTTGCCTTCAGAGCACTTTTCAAAAGTTCTTTGCAGCCAGGCATCCACCTGCAGAATCTGTTTATGCTACAAAACAAGTCACATGAGGAGAGGCTGAGGGGAGACCTCAGGGAGACCTCACTGCCCTCTACAGTTACCTGAAAGGAGGTTGTAGAGAAGTGGGTGTTGGGCTCTTCTCCCAAGTGAATAATGACAGGACCAGAGGAAATGGTCTGAAGCTGTGACAGGGGAGGTTCAGATTAGATATTAGGAAGAATTACTTTACTGACAGAGTGGTCAGGCACTGGAGCAGCCTGCCCAGGGAGGTGGTGGAGTCACCATCCCTGGAGGTGCTGAAGAAACATCTAGATGTGGCACTTCAGGGCATGCTCTAGTGGCTGAGATTGTAGGGGGTTTTTTTGTGTGTGTATGGTTGGACCCTGATCTCAGAGGTCCTTTCCAACATTGACAATTCTGTGATTTTATGAAAAGCTCTAGTGCATATGCAGAGCTCCTGAGTTGTCGCTGATGCAAGTCACTAGTGTGCTAATCTATGTATGCCACCTCCCAGAAGCACCAGCAAAAGTATAAACTAAGTGTGTGAGGGAGGTTGCTCTCCTGGTCAGTTAGGTGATGACTTTTTGTCATATCTGGCCCTGCTCAGAAGAAATTAGACAACGTAACACCTGTCACTGTGCACCGTACTTGATGAGTGCTTGTGAAAAAATGACTTTCATTTAAGAGTCTAAAGGATATTGAGCTCTTTCAAAAAAAAAAAAAAAAAAAAAAAGAAAAAAAAAAAGAGATATCCTGTTGTAGGGTAATTCAGTCAGTTGGAACCCCTGAAGTGTCATTTTTCATTCAAATCTCACCTGTGTGGTTAAAGAAATCAGTGCCAAGAACTTTGATTAGTGTGGAAATGGGGGAGCAGCAGAAGTGTGGTATGTTTTCCAGGCAGCAAAGGCTATTCTGGAACAGATTTATGTTTTGTGTAAAGACGACACCTTCAAAAGCAGCAAATGGAAAGCCGCAAGTGTAACTCTTCACTCCCTAGATCCAGCTCTGTTACTGCACTGGTGAAGTAGAATTTACTCCTGGATGTATTTCTAAATGAGAACTTGCTCTTACATTTGAATATGTATTAGAAGAGAAAGCTGTGAATGGAAAAAAAAAAGTTCCTAAATGTGCCTCCACACTGTAAATCGCCATTACATTAGCTTCCAAGGATGCAATTAAGTTTCAGCTCAGTCCACCTTATAGCCAAAAATGTAGTCCTGAGGTTTATTTGAATGTAACTTTTTTCCCCAGCTCTGAATATTGCACTGTGTAATTCTGGGGGGAAAAGGGAAAAAAAAAAAAAGGCACATGAGGTTCAGTTTCAAAAAAATAATTGGCAAGGATTTCCACAGAAGTGCAAGTCGATGCTCTGTTAGTCAGTGTATTTGTATTTGGGGTTTTCTACAGCTTTCACATATCTCAGCACCTCATAAGGCTTAATCAATTTGTCTTTACAAAACCAAGTGATGCAGCCTGGTTGCTTTGGGCCTGTGCACTCAAGCCTACCCCTTATAGTAACTTCTGCCTTCCCCCTCATTTGTTGCCTTCTGCACTTCACCCAGCGCTCGATTTTAGCAGGATCTATTTGCTGCAAACAAGTTAACCCTCTGTCAACACTCCTGTAAGACAGAGTAGAGCTCTTACTCCCAACAGTCACAGAGACACTGAACAACAGCTCCAAAATCAGAAGGACCATCTGTGGCCAAGGCAAGAGTTATCTTGCCTCTCCTGGGTCTCAGTCTAGTGTTTTAACCACAGAACTTCATTACCCCAGTAAGAGAGTAATCAGCAAGGCAGGAAAGCAAAAAACAGATGGAGGACACTGTAAGTCAGCCTCCCAGGTGCTGACTGTACCGGTACCTCTCGGTCACAGGAGAACAGTATGGATCACTGTATGGGCTACAGATTCTTTTATCTGGCGTCACAGCTCCAGAACAATAAACTCAATGTGTTCTGACTGTAGCCTGCACCTACACCTATATATTTAGTGTCACAGCTTTCTATGCATAAGTAAAAGATGACAGTATCATGGACCAGGAAGCATGAGCACAAAGTTGACCCCAGAAGAAAAAGAAGAGTTAAAAGAAACAAACCAAACAAGGCAAATCAAAGTGAGTGACAAAGCTAGTGAGCTTCCCAAGAGAACTGTATGCGATGACAGTTAGGCACTAGCAATGCAAAAATCCATTCATTTCTTGAAAATCATTTGAAAGCATACAAATTTTCTTTGACTCATAGACCGCTGCTGCCAAGATCTCTGTATACAAAATATCCTATTGATTTGCATGAAGGCGAAGTCAGCATTTTGCCTTCCTCTAATTAGACTATCCCAAACCTGGACACAAATCTTGAGTCCTCCAGCTTCCACATCTGTTCCCTCTGAGGTGCATGCTTTGGTTTCTCATGCATATATTATTCTACGGTCTCTGCCCTTCCTTCCATTTAAACTTTGGTCTTTTTCAAATCATGTAGAAGAGGCATCATCTACAGTAGAAAAATCTGTAACTCTCTCATTCATTCCAAGCCATTACTATCTGAATGGTTAGTAATAGTTAAATCAGTATGAAACCCACTGACCTCAAAAAGTTATGACTCTTATACCAGTTGAAATGCAGTCCTATGTTTTCAGACAGTATCAAATACAATTTCAAAATCAACATGACATTTAACGTTTCCTACCTCGGTTCAAATACTTGACTTACTTTGTTGTGGCTTGAAGGGTTGCAGAAGTTCAACATTTATTGTGATTTTAAAGTCGCAGTGCCCAAAGGCCTCTACTAGAATCAGGATCCTGTTCTCCTTAGTGCTTTTAAATATACAAGAAAAAGCAATGGGGTTGGGGAAAGCTTACAACCAAATGAGCAGGCAACACCACCAGGCTTGTTCTAATGAGGGAACTAGGAAGTGTACCAACAGTCTCATGTTAAGTTTGAAACACCATTACAGTTGGAATAGGAACAGGAAAATCTGCCACCTCTTTTAAGCAATCATATGTGCTTACCCAAAAAGCAGAACTTCACACTCCAACTCAACTTACTGAGTAGAAAACTCTTGTGCAAAAAAGATAAACTGAAATCTTCCTTGTCTCCAGAGCTATCCATTCAGCTTCTTATGAAGAACACCAAAGCAAAACAATTGTAGCTGCAAGTACAAAGTGTTATTGATGTAAAATGTGAGGACCTTTTAAAAGGCAAATATTTAGATGGAAAAGAGACACAGAGGTGAAGGAGCTTTGCTGAATATCTGTCAGGTGCCCCTGGCATGGCCAATGTACCCACTGATCTGCAGGCCAATACGGCAAAATCCCACTCTAGCTCTTTTTAAAGATGTAGCCTAGAAGGTGCAGACAGTATTAAGAAAATTTTGCACAAAAAGGCAACTCTTTTTCAGGTACTTTCCTCTGGATGCTAGTAGCATCAAATTCCTCTTTAGCCCATCCTCACTAGGCAATAAAGCAAGCAGCTGATTTTCCTATAGTTAATTTTGAATGTCAGTGTAGCTTGATTTATATATAGGGAAAACAACAAGACCACTAAGGATGAAAATAATTGAACACAAGGGCAATGAGGAGGAATGATGTAAACGCACTTGATAGAGTGATTTTTCTCTCCTTACAATCCTTATCTCTTGCATGAGATTTATGATCTTAAGGAAATCATAAAGCAAAGGGTGCAAAGAGACAGATTATTGGAAAGAAGAGGAAGCAGACCTAGAACTTCATTTTAGCCTTTGCACCCAAAGGGCACAGACACAATGTGCTATTATTCATTTTCAAAGGGATTTGCATTATTGCCTAATTCATCCTTATTACCACCCTCAGAGACAAGAATAATGTTGTGATATGGTTACAACATAGGCTTTGGACAATTGGTTCCTACAGTTTCTCTGTAACAGTAGATAAAACTACCGTTTACTTATTGCCTGTAACAATTTAAAATCATTTTACCTGTCATGCAATATTTTATACATGTGAGCGTTTGATATGTTTGGGGTCTGATTGCTTTGTCCCATGGCCTGCTTAAAGGCTGGTAACTCATGTCTGAATCAGTGAGGTATCAGTTCATCAGGTAATTTAAGTACATGCCCAGCTTCAAGTTATGCACCTGATTCAAACTGGGGCCTCTGGAAAGCATTTTTCCTTGTCATCTGGAGGCTGCAGAAAAATCAGCAGAAGGATTAGGAAAATTGTAGGAAAGTATTTCATAGCAGATGAACATTGCTACCTGATTCAGTTGCAGGGATAGCAGGGGGTCCTGGAACAAGAGATGCAGAAGTAACATTCACCTCCCTTAACTGTAGATGATTGCAGTGTAGATGTGCACCTCAACTATCCTTCAGTGTCTCTCTGTATTCAATAGAGAAACAGGCTTTTGTAAGTCTAGCTGTGACCAACCTCATCCTAAGATAGATGGTAGAGCAGGAAAAATCAATCATGACCTTCAGGCTTGTCTTTTTCTCTGCTTCTTATGAAGGAGGTTATTCCAAAGGCAGGCACCTACACTGCAGTTGTCTAACCTCAGGTGAGATTAGATCCCCTTCTTCTTCCCAGGAGGAAGCTCTTATGTGAAGGTCTGGAAACACATTTGTATTTTCCTTGAAATAGTTTGAGGTCCTGTTTTGCCTCTAGTCATCCATCCTACATAGGATCCATCCTCCTGATCCTATGCCATTAAAGGTCCCCAAATGTGAGGCTGACACTGGCAATGTGTACTTGCCCACTTTTGTGACAGTGGTGCGACCAACTGCGGCAGATGGAGAACAGATGTGTCCTCAGCCAGGAATTCTGTGGCTACAAGAAAACTCGGTAAAATATTTAGAAGGAAACTGACTGTCAAAGCCAATAAAGTGAAACATCACTTGTATGGATCTATACTCTTCAGTACTAAAAATACAATTCTGTCAATAAATAAATGAACAAATCAACAGCCAGTTGATTCCTATGTGACTTATTCCTGCTGGAATTCAAAATATACATAAAGAAGTGTCTATTGCATCTTGAGGACATTTTATCCTGGGAATTCAAATGGCTCAATTCAGTCAAACAGCACACCTTTATTATGAAATACCAGTCATTTCCCAGGTAAAGTAACACATAGTCTAGAACTGAACAGAAACTTGAACTCAGCCTTTGGGGGGTTTAGTGCTATATTTCAACTACACATTTCTCAACCTAGAATCTAAAACTCTACCTGTTCAAAGACTTCTACAGGTTCTTAACTGTATGCTGGGCATCTGTATCCAGAGTTGTCAATATGATTGTGCACAGTGCCTGATGTTAATTGTGGGTATGAATCATGTCACATTGAGTCTTAGATATTCGATCTTCCAATGTTCAGGGCATTCTGGCCCCAATCTGTCAATCAAAAGAATTATTCATGTCATCTATTCTTTTCACTGAAGTACTAAAGATCCAGTAAGTACCAAAAAATCTGTGATTCAAGGTATAGTATAATTTTCTGTGTAGTCAAACAGTATCTTAGATCTCATCCTTAGTATGGGAAGATTCTCCTTCTGCAGTATTAAAGCTGAACTGTACGAAACCCAGATGAATAAATGAGATGTGTCGCCAGCAAAATGGACCATGTACAACACTGTTTATTTCCCAGAAGCAAGTACTCAGCAAGGGAATTGCATCAAGAGTGTGTATTTCAAAAAACACACTCTGGTATTCTTTCTGTATTCACCAAAATGACAATTTTATTCAGTACTCTACTGAGTGTTTTGTGCCATAGCTAAGCCAAGTTTATTAAAGTGAAGACACGTATTTTGCAGACAATTTTTCACCTGCCTTGGCAGGTATATCAACTTGTGTCCTGACAATTTTAACATAACTCAGCAGATTCATCATGTGCAAAGTACATGATAATACACAGGTGCACCACTATAGGGATGCTGATTGTGTTTTAAAAAACAGGAAGGTCAAATGCGGTCGTGGGAATTTCCTTTAAACCTATATAAGGCATCAGCCATATGCGGTCTTCTGCGACAATTTTATGCTATATCAGATCTTTTCCCATGTCTAAAAAAGCTCATGGAGAATGGGAAACATCATGTTCTTTTTGTGCTGAGTGTGATGTTACTACCAATTTGCTGAATTAAGGCTGATTTTTCAGTTGTGTCTAATTTGAACAGCTATTCCCTTGTTCTAAATCTGGGGTTGGCACTTCCTGCAAACTGTAAGTATCCTCATCTCCCCTTTGCATCCTTAGAACTATCAAGAGTGGGATTCACCAGACCTTAAGGCATCTGTCAGCATACATCTACAACTGAGCTAAGATAAGCTAGGTCCTCTTCATAAACTTTGAAGAGAAATCAATAGTTTCAGGGAATGAGTCATCTAATCAGTTTTGGTACATGAAAGGAGAACACATCTTTGAATTTAAAGAGAAGTTAAGGTTACTAACTTAGAGGTACCTATACAAAGTAGCTCTTGCCTCGCATTATTTGTGAACTACCTCTATCACTTTCTCATGTTCCAGCACAAGTTCAGATTTATTCCTTGGAAGATGGAGTTTACTTTCCCATAGACACACGCAGAGTGACTTAGATTTAAAGACAACAAGCATCCTATTTCTATGACCGATGGCAAGCAAGGCTATATTCAGCCAAGATAACTGAAAACAGGCTAAAAAAGAAGCTCAGAAAAATCTTTCATTTTACTGCCTACTATTTCTCTCTCTCCTATTTTCAAGATTACTCAACAGGACTTTCAGGCCCTGCATCTTTACCTTCTGAGAAAGCTGAAGGTTGCATAAGGTTCAAATGTGCGTTTGCCAAATAGTCCTCAGCCTCAGCAAGAAATGTCAGTCAGAAAATGGCTTTGAGCCTGAAGAGCATGGAAATGTTCAGGTAACACCAGAGATCAAAGGGAGCACAGGAAAGCGATCGTGCATCTGCCTCCATTGCTAAGAGCAAGGCAAAATTATCTCCCTGTGCGCATCACTAATCTGCATTTAACAACTATGCTCCTGAATAAAAGTTAGTTTCCATACTGAGTGTTCTTCTGGACTACTGTCAGTAGTCATTTCATTTTTTAATTATTTTTTTTTTAATAGGGAGTATCTCAGAAATTTTATGCATAAGAACATTC
This sequence comes from Thinocorus orbignyianus, assembly GCA_013400375.1. Classification (NCBI taxonomy): domain Eukaryota; kingdom Metazoa; phylum Chordata; class Aves; order Ciconiiformes; family Thinocoridae; genus Thinocorus; species Thinocorus orbignyianus. The sequence continues at coordinate 649,641 of VXBW01006000.1, forward strand.
TGGAAGAAATAACCAAAGACAGAAAAAGGTTCACTCTAGGATTCCACCATTGGTTGTGGAACTAATGAAACAAATGTTGACCCTTTATTTAAATATCCGACAATTCAACCGTCCCATTAGGTCAAATACCATTCAGAATGAATGACAAAGGCAATCAGGCCAAATACACTGTAAATATATTTCACAGAAAGAAAAAAAAAAAAGGAAGAAGAAGAAGAGGTAAGCCTTGAAAATAGTTAACCAAGCAAACAGCCCAGCTGCTCTATGATGGAGATGGACTTCAGAAGATACTTGCTTCTCAAGCCAGATCTGACAGGTAATGAGAAGAACGAGGACTATTACACTGTAAAAAAGAGTTACTGCACATTTGATATCTCATTTAAAATGTCTCCAAGCAATGACCTCTTTCCCCCTTCAGTGAATCAGCCTGTGGATACATCAGTAGAAGATCAGCCCCAAATTGCCAGCTGCTGTGCAAAAACTCCTCAGTTTTCTCTACCCAAAGATATGAATGCATTTCCCACTTGCATTTGAATTAATTTCCCTGGGTATTCACAGATGAAACACCAGGCACAGCAACTATTTTTGCAGTTTTTGTTTCCTAAGGTCATTCTTTAAAAGCCATCTTTCTTTTCCTCCACATTTATCATCGTTTGCCTACAGGGACTCTGAGAGCAAGGCATGTACTTCTGTATATACTGTAAGTGTGGCTAGCCCTTTTCCTGTAGCGAGCGAGCTCTAAGATAAAAAAAATAAATAATAAAAATAGCCTGAAAAACATCCAACTTATCAAGTCAGCAAGGACTTTCAGACAGGGACAAACACATTTCTCCTTGTTTGCACAAATCTGCACCTGAAGGAGCGCTGCCAGTGTATTGTGGCTTTATTCCAGGCTTACATCACCATAAATGAGAGTGAATTCTGGTGCCCAAAAAAAGTTGAACCACAGTGAAGCAAGCCTGAGGCTCACATAATGTGCTGAACTGATGGAGTACTGCACTTCAGAGCCATTGTACCAAAGCGTACCAATAATAATCAGCCATCAGCAGGGAATATTCATCAACTTACAGCTTTTAAGGCCTTGAACGAGATGGCTCACTGGTGTACGTTGCCACAGCTCCATCAAGTTCAGTGAAATTGCATTGATTTGTGCCACCTTGCAAGCCTGGCCTCTTCGCTTTCAATGCTTATTCTTATAATAAGGTAGTGAAATCTATTGCTGATTCTTAAACCAAGGTAGTGAAATCGGCCGAATTACTAAGGGTAAGCAGGTTCCATACTTGTCGCTGGTTTCTGGATGCTGTTTTCAATAGCTTTTTCAGACCTCCTAGGAGTTTGGTTGGCAAGAGTCAGTGTGCCACACTCCTCAGGGAGAACAAGCTTGCTCTAGGCATCGTGGGAATTTCCATTGCATATTAGCACAAAGCTCTGGATGTAGAGACGCAGCCCTCTGTCATACCCAGGGGAGGCAAACATGCACAAATACCATCACTCAGGCTCCAAACCACTGTCTGCCAATGTCTTTGGACACAGACAATTTATTACAGGACAAAGTGTGCCCTCCCATACTCCACAGTGACTCTATAGATTACAAGAAACAAGGCAGGCAAGCATCTTTGTTCTCCCAGTTTAGCTCAATTCACAGCCTTCCCAAGTTCAGAAAGTACCTGAAAATTAAGAGCAGGCAAAGCCCCCATCTTTAAAAGTCAGGAGAAACTCAAGATATTCCTCAGTATACCTTAAAGCAGACATTATTGCTACAGGATTACTTAAGGAACAAATCCTTCACCCCACCCTGAATCCTTCCAAAAAAGCAGCTTCCAAGCTACTAGAAGTCAGTGAAGCTTTTGAATGAGGCCCAGAAACAGGTTTTTGAGTTGTTCCTATTGTTGAGAGAACTGGACAACTGATGATGAGTCTGCAGGTAACTCCTTCAGGGTTGTATTTTAAATCTGCAGAGGCCCCAGGAGACGGTGAGAGATATCTAGAGGTGAGAACAGCAAGCTGCTTCCAGGGACATCCCACTGCCAGGACTGGCACCTTCAGGCCAACATCTGTTTATGTGACCATACGCAAAAGTATGGCTTTCCAGATGAATTGTGTAGCATGGCTCTCAGGTTGCCATTTCACCCATGAGGTGGCTCTGCACAAACACAGCTTTGGAAGCCCCTACCCTGGAATTATTTCCACTAAGATAATGTGTTAGAGTAGTTATTCAGAGTTCACTGGAGTCACACAGTTCTGTTTTGACATCAGCAGACTGGTATTTTCATCACAAGTGAAAATGTCAGGTAAGCTGAAGCAGCCTAGTGACAGAGTCATACCAGTGCTGACTCAAGAGCAGCCCTGGGATTCCTGTTTCTGAGTCAGTGGTGACTGGAGACACTGCACTAGTGATGGGCTTCTTATTTGAGGATGAACTGCCATCGTACTGCAGCAGCCGGGTGACTCATCCCGAGAGTATCTGCACTACTATTTGTCTAGCAGGGAATGCTGACAGTTAGTGGGGGAAAATGGCCTTGTTCCAAAGGAGTGAAGTAATGGTATGATAGTAATAATAATTTACTTCTGCAAAGTGCCTTTTATTGTGAAGAATCACTCAACAGATTATATATGTGTATACGTAGGGATCAATCAGTCCCCTCTACAGGGGACATGGCAACCATTCTGCACCAGCAATGCTGCACAAAAGCATTTTAGAGAAGTGAAGAACAGCTTCTCCAAATGAGCACACAGAACGAGGATATTGTGCAGAGAAAAACACCCAAGACATATTTAGAATATTTGTCTCTTCAAATAGGAGGCTCTCTTATCTTCTGCTTTCCTAATGCCAGGGTAGTGCCAGGGTACAGCTTTGTGTGAGCTTTAAAAAACACCCAGGCCAAGAGAAAAAACCAAGGCACAAAGGAAAACAATAAATACGTGCACGTTAGAGAGGCGGATGCCCAGAAACCTACCCGCACTGTTACATGTAGTCTCACCCCATCGACCCTCTACTCTCTGCATCTACAGAGCCCACCACAAAACCCTTGCTTTGACAAAGCATGAAGGCATCATACTTTGCCCTCCATCAGAGGGCCCAGTTAGATGGGATCACCAAACAAAGGAGCGACCCCATGTGTGAAAATGTGCCCTCCATTCATGCAAGAGTGGCCACTACCCTTGCCTCACACGCTTTGCCCTGCTGCTCAGCAGTCATGGCTTTCATGCAGCCTGGGAGAGGTGTATCTTCAGCTCACCAAGATGAGGCAGCCCCTCTGAACTTAGTGATTTTGTCCCCAGTTAAACCAGCCGAGGATACCATCTCCCAGCTCTCACCCACTGCACCAAGGGAGGAGCCCAGGTGGGCAAGAGCCTCCTCACCCCAAGCAGCCACCACGAAGACCCTGCCCTGCCCAGCAAAGCAGGCAACGCTCTGCAGCTGGAGCTGCTCCACCAGGGACCAGGGTCCTCCTGTGCCCAAGCTCCTATGCCCTTGTTGAACCATACTTCAGCTTTGGTGCTGCTGTGAAAAGGGGTGACCCCACCTTCCTTCCCACCTCCCCAGACACCCCACTGCCTCCTCTGCTCTGCTGTTAGTGATCATCTGGCTGCAGGGTGATCAAGGGAATGGGCAGATCCAGCTCAGCATAAAAAAAAATAAAATAAAATATTTTAAATAAAAAATAATTGTCAATTCTTTCAGTTTCCTGACCCAGCTCAGGGTGCAGGAGTACTTGTGCTGACACAGCACAGCCTCTGGCACCTGCCCTAGCCCACACCCTCCTCTTTGCAGCAGGTGAGCAAATCCACAACCCTGGATCCAATTCCTGCTCACACCTCAGGCACCTGTGAGGGTATCATAAGTGGGGGCAAGCCTCTACTAGATAGTGACAGAGTGCCTCAAAGGAGGATTATTGCATATCTTCATGGCAAATTTCTATTATCCTTATTTCTTCCACAATAATCTTACAGGAAAGCACAGTAAGGTTCAAATAACTGTGCTTACTAACTCTGTGCAAGGTGTTACATGAACACTCTGCAATGGCAGCAGTCTTTTGAACCACAGCAGGGCCAGGAAACAAGCCACATAGAATTTAAAAGAAAGCTGGCCTATTCCCATCTATTACAAGTGGGCTTTAGTATAAGAATTTCTGCGCTTAGTGTATGTAAGCAATCCAGAACAATAGGAAAAAAAGCCAGTAGGTTTTTTCAAGATAGTGCCAGCCAAGCAAACAATAGACATAGACAGTGTGGAAATTCAAAGACAACCAACAGTGGCCTAATTGTTCTCCCATCAAAGTCCATGGGGGTTTTGCTATTGATTTCCAATAAAACTGCTGTTTGCATAGGTTGGAATTTAACAGCAGGGAAAAGACCTCTCCTCCACCTTCAGTTTTACAGACTGCCTCTTCCTGTTCGTAACTGCAGTCCTTTTTTCATGTCAGCTCCAGAACTTGTTACACAGAAAAGTCATAAATATTCAATCCTATTGAATTTTCTCTTGGTGCAACGTGGAAGTGGGAAGCAAAGCAGGATAACTAGTATCACAGATTCAGAAAAAAATCAACAAACATTGCAGAGTCCCTCCACAGCAAATCACGTCTACTGTCTGATACATGCTTTTTCCAGTGTTACAAGAAATTTCAACTTGGGAAGATAACGAGGTGGATTCAAGGAGTATCTCAGTTGCTGGGCAGAAAGAGCAGGTAAGAGCCTGCACTGTGCTGCTGTTATAGTCCAGGAACCATTGAGATCAAAATCCTTTCAGGTTACTGGTCTAATTTCATTAAATGCTCAGACATACACACACTCACATTTATGTATCCAGGTTGTAAACCCAAACCTCCTGTGAAAGCATATTAGATATTCCTATTGCAGTAATGGCTAAACACTGGCACTTTTTGATTTGTGCTGTGCCGTGAGGAATGCCGTGCTAGATGGCATGTGAAACAATCCCCCCACTGCAACTTAGGGCAAAGGCAAGGAAGGGCAAGGACAAGACACCTTAGAAGGACATGGCAATATGTGGGTATTGTATTTTGCCACCCCTTTGCTGGCACCGCACATCTCACCACCCGCCCGGCAGATATTTTTCATATGTTAGTTATTTAGAATATGTCAACAAACGCACGTTTATGTATAAATGTTAATTACGCTAGCATAAAGGAAACCAAGATGGCATTAATGATCCTCTCTGCACCCCGCTTTGATTTTATTTTCATTTGATTCATTGAGTTGGCCTCGGAGTGCGTTGCAGGGTGGCTGATGTTTAGAGGTGCACATGATGGATCTCTCAGGCTGAACTACTCAGCAGCCTTTGTAGTGAAGGTCACGTTTTAAACCGTTCTCTTGCTCGTAATCATGTCAGAGTCAATAAACATTTATATCTGAATACCAAATGTAGCAGTGCTGGTGGTTTAGATTAAGGAGGAAGGAAACACGGGTCAGGCAAAGAGACCGCTCTATTGGTTTTCTCTGTCACAGTATCTCTGATCAATACAACCAGCATCTCTCACCACCTGTCCCAACACCTGAGAATATCCTACCTACCTCCAGAGAATAGCCTGCCTGGAGTCTCTAGTAAAAAAATACGATTACTCTCTCGGTGTTTTTACAGATCTTCGAGATGTGATCTGTTCTGGTCTTTCTTCAAGGTGAGACCTGATCTTTTCAGCCATGAATTTGCAAAGCTAACGAAACAATTCAGACGAGTTCATGAGGGTGTTTCCAATGTCACCAGGACAGCTCATAAATTTTGCCGCTTCTGCCAAAACCAGGAGATAAGCTCTAGGCTATACTGCAAATTCAGCTTAGTCAGCTCAAGGCTGAGCCCTAATGCTTCTGACACCCCCGCACATATGGTGAAGTACTTGCAGTTAGCCTCTGGCTTTTAAAATTGGCATTTAAGTAGATAGAGTTTGTGCTCCTCTGGGTCTCAAACACATTTTACTGAGTACAAAATAAAGTATGTAAATTATTAGTCCCAAGATTTGGGTAATTAGGGGGTTAGTCAATTTATATCAACAATCACAACAAACAATGCTACAGTATGCCTTCTGCATCTCACAGGACCAATTGGCACTTAATGACAGTGAAATTCAAGGTACGCTGTCGACAAGCCAGCTCTCCCAAGTGACACCCAGAGCCTGTGAGCTGCCTTCTATGATTTTTCTGCCGATACTGTGTGCAGGTTGCTTGAAATCTCACCTTTGTGGGAAACAGGAAAATGAGGGACTCATGACTGACTGAGCATTTTCAGAATAAATTTTATCTGAAGCAATGGTTGTTCTTAAGTGGTTTCAAATCATCCATTCAGAGCAATCACTGGAGAGATGGGTTCACCGTAGCAAAACAATAACAGTTTAGGAAACGTTTTCAGTACATCAGTAAATTTGGAATACCCCTTCGTGTGCCTTTCCTGTGAGCAACTGGTGGTCTAGGCAGTTTCAGAAGACAAAAGTAGAGAAAAAAGAATAACCTGAGTTTAAAATCCCAACACGATGCAGCATCTGTGTGTGAGCTGGTGCACCAGACCTAAAGCAAATGCTATGGTGGAGCAGCCAAATTCTTCACTGTCACAGAACTTACCAAGATAGTCATGCCAATGAAAACTTGGAAAAATTAATCTCTCACTTTTTGACATCATACATGACCCTTTCTGTGCTGGTAGAAATGCCAATATAAAATGCAGTAGCATTCCAAAACCAGTAGCAATCCAGGCTGGTTAGCAGTGATGGACCCTCACCTAAACTCCAAACATAGCTCACCCTGACCACACACATCTCTGCTACTAATCGCTATTTACTGACTTTAAAGTCCATTCACCTTAAAGCTTGGGAAACCCGGAGAACACGGACCAGTGCTCATTCTCCCACATGGGCAAAGACACCAATGACAGATGAAGGCTGGTCTTCAGCTGCCTTGAGATTTCATACCTCCTGAGGTTTTGTACCCATCCCTTCCCATTGCTGATGTTTTTTTATTTGTTATGCTCTTCAGAAAGTTTTACCCACCAGCACCATGCAGTTTGGTGAAGTCCCATAGAGCAGATAATTTGAGCACTACAGAGGTTTGAAATTCTCTGACATGTTAATCAGTAAACAGTTACATTAAGGGGAAAAAGAGAGAGAAAGAGAGGAAAAGAGAGAAACTAGAACTCCCTAATAGATTCACAAACCAAAAGGATCAAGTACACTTTGGATTATTTATTCACAGTTAACAATTTATCCAGCCTTAATTACAGCCGCTAGAACATTTTCTTAGCTGCAATATTAATTATACTTCTTTCATGGCTGCTATTTATATGAGCAGAAGATGAAATATGCAATTAGGTGATCAGATGCTACAGCGGTATCACTGATAATTTTTTCCACAATAGGCATCATTATCCCCTTAATACAGTGCTAAAGGTTGGGCGTAATTGCTGCCCGTCATTTAGCATGGAGTACAGAGGGTTCCAGGAGAGCTCTTACAGAACAAGAGAGAGGGTCCAAGCCATCCCCTGCCCCACAAGCAAGCCCCCGTCACCCAAAACAAAGGGACAAGTGTGCAGAAAGGTTTCTCTGTTTGCAAAGGCTTGAGTATCAATTACAAGCACAAAAAGAAGCAGAGAAGCTGAGGGAGAAGGCTGCCAAGAAACACCAGATCAGAGTCAGGACAACACTAGGCACACAGTCCTGAGAAAAACTAAAACAAAGGGAATTCTGCATCTACGTGCTGGGCGGAAAGGGCCTCAGCACTGCAGGCAAGGACGCTGACCAGCTGGAATCCCCGTGCCGTCAGAAAAACAAGACTTTGGCTCGGCCAAGAAGAAGAAATTCAAAGAAACCTTTGATTCCATCACCATTTTCTCCAGCTATGGAAACAATCTATCATGACACTTTATATTTAGCTGAACATTTGCGTCAAGAAGGATGAAAACAGGAAGAGCACTAATCTCTTGGTCTTTTCTATTGCTCCTTGTATACTGCTTTTCATGGGAGGTAACACAGTATTTCCATTTTGCAGGTAGTAAAGCTGAAGAGCAAGAGAGACTAAAAATATGCTAAAGCATTACTGTATAACGTAACAAAAAATAATATTTCCATTACAGAAGCTCCTATAAAATCTATTAAAGCAATAAGTTCTTAAAACTGCTTTTTATGGCATGTTAAAAATGAAAAAAATAAAAGGAAAAGGGCAGATACAGCATATTTAAGGCCATAGACTCTTGGAGTAAATTATCCATATGAAAAGATCCACATTAAAATCTGACAGAACATATACTGGCTTTATCCCTGCTTATTGCACACCTCTTACGCTTTGTTCCCTGCAAAGGAACAGAGGAACCCTATCCTGGGCCTTCAGTTTCCCTACTCACATGTTGGAGAAGAAGGGTTTGCAAACTCTCTTTTTTGCCATTCTTCCAGCAAAAGTCTGCTTTGGTCAGGTTTGTGAGCCTGGCTTCTAAGGGGAGCTGACTGTTTGTCCTTTCTGTGTGGAAAATGAGAGCACGACCACAGATTCAAGGATTTCTTTCAGAAAGAAGTATAAATATGAGAGGATTATCACATTTACTATTTAAGGTTCCAGCAACCTGGAGAATTTATTTTTACGAGTCCTGTTAATTGTCACAGCTATAGGAAACCGTAAACTTTACCTAACAGAAAGGAAGCTGGGTTGCTTGTGTTTTGCTCTAAAACAGAGAACAAAGCCGAGCCAGACTTTTAGTTATTGCAAGTGTGCATAAACTTGAAGGCCCGAAAAGATGATGTATGTTTGTAGAAAGTAAAACAATTTGGTCTGTGATTTACTGCTCTGGAGGGGCAGCCGCCAGGCTGAATCTCTGACTGGTAAGAGGACGCCCAACACTTGCCCATGTGCGAGAAACGCTGTTTCACTGAGTAATTGGGAGCAGCCAGATTGCTGGTAGGAACACCCCGACCCTACCACACTCCAGCAGGACATGGTTATTACCCAAGTGTTGGTTAAAAAATATTTGGTGGCCAAAGATTCCTTTAAAGCTTCTCCAGAAGTGAAACTCCTAAAGGGAACACCTCTATCTGGGCCAAGTTACCAGTAAGTAACAGACAGCTTAAACAAATGATTGAAACAGCTTTGCGTTTACATCAGCTGTTCCATTCTGTTAATGCCAGACTGGTTTTGTGAGGCAAAACTGTTTATATTTAAGCTGATTATTTTTACTTTATATTTAAAATACTAAGGCATTATGTTTAATAATTAATATTAAGCTATTGCAATGTGACCAGAATGAAACGATTAAACATTTTCAATTTATTTTTAAGCAGGAATTTCATTCTCAATATTTTTAAAATTTTGACTCCTATTCAGAATACCAACGTTCAAATACTTGAATTTCCATTTTCTAACCAGTTCTTGCTGGTCAAAGTGCCTTACAGTTTCATAGTTCGACCTATTTTTCACTGTTTCTTTGTCCATTTAATAAATAATATCTCTTCCTACAGCTCATTCGGAGCTCACTGCTGGAAGTATATTTCTGTAGGGAGTTCTTTTTTTTATGGCCATGACACATTTCCTTCCAAAATTTAAGTTATTGAATTCCTTTCGTTTCCTTAGCTGACCTGAGCTTGCCAAGGAGAAATATGTAGCTTAATATATTTGAGGCAATAAGAACCTTCGTGCAGCTGATGAAGCAGCAGCACCAGCTAAGGTTAATGGGGACAAACAATCCCCTTAGAACATGCTCGATGTGGTACCATGGAAATCAGAACGATTTCGCTGAGTGAAGAAGACATTTTTCTTTGAACACTGCCTCCTTCAAAGCAAACTCAACTCTAGCCTTGCTCCTCAGAACCGTGCACTACTTTCTAAGGCTGAGACACATGACGGATGGCCCACATTGTTTGAAGACAAAGCTGTTTATAAATATCTCAGCCTACGACAAAGGGCCTGATCTCACTTACACCAATTTTAGCCCAGCTTTACATTAACTTCTGTGAAAGAAGATCTGTAACATATAAACTCTGGAGAGTAAAGTTTCTTCCAGAAATGTGATCTGCTTCCTGTATTTAAAAGATATTTATGTTCCCTCTGAAGCAGGCTGGAGTCTGCAGGGACTTTTTTTTTTCCTGAGGAAAGATTGATTTATGATGCTCTGTTCACGTTGCTACGTAGTTGCTAAGTGTTCTACACTTAGAAGGTCTTTACCTTTTTACCCTCACCAGCAGGACTTATCAGCAAATGCATACGGAAAAAGGGATCACCAGGCTGAGGCTGTCACCTGAGGACATCTGGGTAGACAGGATGTCATGCAAATTTCTCTATCTCATAACGAAGACTGTGAACACAATCACTTAAAAGACCAGCTAGGTAGATAAAATACCTGCTGCCTCCTTTTTAATGAACATAATTAATTAAGATCTCTTCCCAACTCTTCCTTCTATAACGTTGCAGCCATTGCCTGCTTGCCCTCCTTCCCAGGCTTGCTGAGAAACATCCGTAGATTCTCAAACACGTACCACTCAAGCCGATGGACTCACATGTCTGAAAATCAGTGATGAAGGCAAGCTGGAAGATTAGAGAAATGCCACAGTAGGTCATCCAGAAGAATCAGTTCTGGAGGGGAAAGCAGAGTCCATTAATAACAGACTTGTTTCTTTCCACTTCAAAGCTCCCAAGGTGCAAAGCTTCAGATGTGCAAGACTTGACAGGCCTGTAGCACTTACAATTAGGGTGTGCAGACAGGGGCATTTGGCACCAATGAGATGGTCTGTGGAGAAAATGTACCATTTCAGTCATCTGAAAATGGGAACATTCAACACTTGTCACAGGCATAAATTGGAGGGAGACAGCGTCTAAACAGGGACCAGGACACTTGTAGCCAGCTCAGTGAGAAGCCCAGAGTTTAGGCAGTGGGAGAGGGATGCCTGAGTGACCAAACATCCAGAGAAAAAATGGAGCTGTAAGAAACATCCCGGGGGAGTGGCAGCACAGGTGAAGAGGGGTCAGTATTGCTGAACCAAAGACTCCTCAGGACCCACAGAAGAGAGTCAGTGAAGCCAAAGCCCAGGTTTACAAAAGGAGATCTGGTGAGTTGCAAACTGAAGCAAGGGCTCAGCTTCTCCATAGGTGAGTCTCTGAGCTGCTGTCCGCGGGATGTGGACGGCCCTTGCCCCACGCGGCTGCTGCACCCACTCCCAGGGAAGCAGCTCTGGGGCTTCGCGAGAGGCAAATGAGCAGGGGCGATGCCTGATTAGCATGGGACTCATGTTTCTGGTTTCTCCAGTCTGAATGTCACTCTTTGTAAGTTACTGCTCAACATCTGCTGATTCAGGAAAAAAAAAAAAAAGAAAAAAAGAGGCAGAAAGTTTCCACCTCATACATAAGCAATATAATATCAATCAGCTTTCCATCTGAAATACACTGTAGGACTCACGATGCTTAGGAAAAACTCGCCAATACAATCTCCATAATTAAAAAGAAAGGAGACCACTCATTCAAAACAAACAAACTCTTCAAATCTGAAAATACTTTCTTAATTGCAAATTACTTTCCCCTTCAGCGCATACTAAATATATGGTCATATAATTTTGGATTGCTGATTTCAGTGACAAGAACATCAATTTTGGTGGGATTTTTTTTACCTTTATAATATCTCCAGGGCTAGATTTTGATGTCACCTTCCACTCTAAGTTCCTGTTGGCTTTGCTGGTCTACAGAAGGTAGTAGCATTTACTTTGTAAGGGAAATCTGGCTTGATTCTGATCTTTCCTCCATTAATATTATCAAAAGATGGCTTCATCTAAGTCAGCTGTCTACAACTAGTGAAACAGAATGGGGGGAAATAAAATCTCCAGATCTCCACCACTGTTTGTTCTATAAACCCTGGAGAGACTGAATAGCTCTTTACTTGATCATATCTACGTTAGCAAAAATTTCTTAGCCACCTTGCTAAAGCCTAGCATTTTGTCTGTTTTTTTTATGAATTACACTATATCAAGGATTAAAACCCACCTCTTAAATCAGTTTGGAGCATAGACTTAATTTGTCGTATCTGCTCAAGAATGCTTACTTTAAGACATCTTGAACATTCTTGTAGAAATACATCCTGTCAGGGAAAAACAAACCTCAAGAGACTAGCTCTTGATTTTATCCATGCAACGAGTTACCATAACATGCATGGTAACTGTTTATACAAAAGGACTTTCTCCAGAAATGCGGATTTATTTTACTACAGGAAGAATATAGGTGAGCATATTGGAGCAGTCCATGTGAGAAACACAGATTATCAGTGTGCCTGGCAGTAAAGTCACACTGGTATAAAGCTGATTCACTTCTGATTTACATTAGTGCAAACTCGAAGTGGCTGTGACTTTTTGGTTAATGTGACGGTAAAGCTCACAAGTCACTGATCTGAAATGTTTCCCTTGGGGCAACCGTGACAGAGTGATGACTTCAAGAGGCTGTTATCATTAAGGCTGTGTCACTTTCTGTCCATCGAACCAAATAAGATTCAGAAACCTGAAGTATTCATTAAACCAGTGCAACATGGAACTGAAAAAAACCCCAGCATTGTATGAAGAAAATAACAGAATACAAGGCCTTGGACCTTTACACAACTCTTTTCTGCAAATAATGCAGGTGTATGACAGCATAAAATCATACCTCTCCATTAGTCTATGTAAATGACAGTTTTCTAAATTACCTTTATACTTGCGTCTCACTGGTGAATCACTTCCTGTATTCTTGCTACATACTCTTCAGTAACAGTGACGTAGATTACTGCTGTAAATGACAAAAGAAAAAAATATTTCTTGTCTTCCAACAGAGAAGTTGAAGTCTTCATGGAAAAGGAAAAGCTCTGACTATTCGGCACCTGCAGCTATGGCAACCTGCCAGCATGATCATCTAACAAAGTACAGAACAGTGATAAACTTCTATTGCATTCTTCCCAAATCAAATAGATTTTCAGCATAGAACACCACGTACCTAAAATTCTGTAAAGTGAAGTGAGATTGCAGTGATGAGCAAAATCAGAGCACCATGTCACAAGCAATCATACGTCCTGGCCAGTCTTCCAGAAGACAAGCAGACGTTTTATCTCTCAAGAGAGACAAAGTAATGAAAGGGCTTAATGTGTTCGTTCTGTTCTCAAAAACAGGGTCCAATTCTAGCATAGTATCGCAAGAAGCATCTGTTTCATGTTGGCAGTCGTTCATCAGCATTTAAGCCACCATAAATTCATCAACCTGGAACGCACCTGAGGGAAATCCTAGGACTGGAAGAGCAGGAATGTTGCCGGTCCAGATGAAGACACCGTGACAGCTCTAGGTAGGGAAGGTCCCAAGCCCCAGTGTCAGGCTCTCTCCTTTCAAACGCATGCTACCAGACTTCTTCCAAAGAAGTCTTCCAAGAAGATGCAGCCCACTGCCCATGGGCAGCATGAGGCACCTCTAGCTGGGCAAGCGTCTGTCACTGCCTGCAAATTCCCCAGAGGTCTCTAACCAGAGCAGCCAGCACTGCCCTTGATGCCAGGCTATAGCAGGTTGGCATAACATTGGCCTTTTCTTCTGCTGGTAGAAGGAAGATGTCCACATACTGGAGATGAAAAGCAACAAAAGCACCAGGATTTCAGCACTTGCCATCTTACTAAGCACTTAGGAAGGTAGGATGGCTGGACTGTTGCTGCCTATGCAGAAAAATAGGTTTAATATCAGATATCTAAAGTGGCCTAAATATTACCTTTCTAAGGGTAACATCAAGTACCACCATCTGCCACTGTTGGCCTTAACTCACAGTGATCAGACTGACCACTTTATTCCAGGAATGCACCACCACACCTGCTCCAATACACGCCCTACAATGCCTTTACAATGACAGTTGTAGTTGCTAAAAGTAGTTGCTAAAATCAAACTGCACGTGTGTATACCAACAACCAAGGAGCTAATTATTTAAATTCATTAAAAACACTTAGGTTACCCAAATTTCTGATTTCTTACAAATGTTTTCCACGCCACTGGCATTAAGTGCACCCTGGATGACTCCAATTGCAAGCTGAGCTGGGAGGCAGCTAGGAGTGACTGTCACCTTCCTGTGCTTCATTTTCCCCATCCAGCAAAAACCAGAGCAGCCTGGCCTGCACCACCCAAGCGCACTCTGGGGTCCAGCAAAGAGCTGAACTGGAAGCCTCCCCCAGCAGCTTATTGCATCAATACACTCTTACTTACCATCTCCACTCCTCACAGTTAATTTTTATAAATACAGGCCAAATACAAGATGTTACAGAACAAAAGCCTTGAAAGATTTTGTTTTACTCCAGATGTTTGTCTGCCCTCTTCCTCTGCCCCAGAAAACAGAACGTTTCCTTGTGCATTTGTCATTTTCAAGTGAGGAATGTACATTTGGTGCACTCATAATATTTGATTTAGAATTCATGTGTATCAAAAGTCACTGAAATCCCATTTGCATTTACTGTCTTCTGACACAGGGAAAAATTACAGATATTATGCAAGGTGGCAAATGCTGAAAAAGGGCATCACACACGTGCTATATTGCTGTTTCTTTGGCTCAAGCAGTGAGCTTTGGATTTTTTCTTTTGGGGTGAGATATAAAGTATATTTGACATATCTAGCACCATTTAGGATCTCCTAGGATATCTAAGCCACATCTGACACACAACTTCTGGGAGGCCATTGCCTGCTGGAGAGGGAGGTGGGAAGGTAAGTAGAATACTATTAGGGCATCTCAAATAATGCTAGATGCTTGCAAATTGTTGAATTATTTCCAAAACCTTGCTTCTTCCAGTGAAAAAAGCAAGCAGTTTCCTACCTTAAAAAAATCTTTGCCAGCTATCCCAGGAGACTCTGTATCCAACCCCTCTCTCCCTCTGCTTCATTTTGAAGTCAATTTTCCACCAGAGACAGAAGAACATTTTCCTAGCTGCTAAGTTCATTTCTGTGTTCAAAAACCTGGAAACCCCTCAGTCTGTATAATTTAGCTCTGAGCTGCTATTGAGGGCTTCACCTTCAGAAACAAAATAGAAATCCTAACAACCTCAGACAGAGAGCTCTTTATAATTGCATCTTCTCACATTTATAGATACATGTTCAAGAACTGTGATGGGTCTTCGAAGTCTCTAAGTAAAACAGGTCAGGTCACTGAAAAAGCAGACATTTGCCAAAACTACTTATGGGTGTATTGGGTGGTAGCCTCATACATCCAGCTAGTCTTACTATAAAAAGCAAAGCTCTCTTCAAACCAAAGGAAAATGTTTTACCTTCATAAGGTGATAGTTCCTGGATCTGAGACTCGCTTATTCACAGTTAATAACATTTTTCAGGCTATGAGTATGTCATTAAGAGTATAACAGTGTCAATGTAACAATGCGTAACAAGTAACAAACCAGTTTCAGTGAAGCATTTATAATGATGGATTGTTACCAATTTTAAAATACTTGACATACTTCCTTATGCCTGGAGTTAGGAGACATCTTCACAGGCTTGTTGACTGATTTAACGAAACACAGACCTTTACCCCTGCAATTGCTGCCTTTAGTCTCTGCACAGACAGGAGAGCAAACAGACACTTGTGGGACACGATGCTCATGTCCTGACATGGGTGCCTGGAAAGGGCAAAGGAACTGAGCCATGAAAGGGCCTATTTCTTCCCTTAATGATAACGGGCGTGCAGTGTGATCAGCTCAGCTTGCAGAGGCTGGAGACTTTCATGTTCAGCAAGAAAGATCCCACAGGGAGTGCCTGCTGTCTTCGTTTTGGTAATGGCCCCAGGCACTAGGATAGATTGAAGGGGAAGATATGCGAGTAGAAGGCCACGGGCTTGGCCTAGATTATCTGAGACGTTAAAGAAGCACATTCCACTCTTCACATACATTTTCTTATTTTTGAGAAGCAAGAAGTGAGTATCACTGTTTTTTAATGTGGGTCCTTTCCTACAGCCCTCAACCAGGCTGAGAAGGACAGCTGAGGACGAGCAGTTACACTGAAATACAGGAGGACATGCTCTGCTTACTCTATCCAGCAGGCAGGGCTGGGATGTTTGTAAACAGGAAAACAACTTTGATTTATGCCATTCAGGAAAAATGTCTGTCTTTCTAATTGGAAATGCAGCTTGCCGTAAAGTCAAAATTTCTGTGGGTAAAAGTAATTTTTCACTTTTTCATTAGAACACAGAAATGAAATGCCTTTGAATCATGTCAGCCTGAATAGAAACGTGTCAGATGGATTTGTGGTGTGTCAGTTCAGCTCTAAGCTGCGTCCACTTGAATTGCTGCAGTGCTACACACGAGGCTACCGCATAACATAAGCTTTCCCAAGAGGACAGTGTCTCAGGCTGAAACATTACACTTAGATGGGCAGTGCATGACTGTCCTGTGGCCAAACAGGTTCAGTCCATTCAGGACACTCAACCTGGAGAGAAAAGTTGAAAGCAGAGGACCTGGAAGTCAAATTCCCTCAAGACTCAGATGTTAAGTCTTCTAGATACAGTAAATGCAAAAAGAAAACAAAATTTAAAAGTACTACATTTCAGTTAAACGAGCATTATGAGTAAATGTGAGACTGGAAAGTCAGGGACCTCCACAAACTGTCTCCACTTCTCATTCCAAGTCATGAGGAAATAAAATTAGCTGGATCAGAATTTTCCACAGGATGGAAATCCTGGTGTTGTTGTCCACCTATAAGAATGACCTCAGGTTTTCTGCATTTAAAATGGATCTTTCTCAACATTAGTATTTCAGTTTATCAATGATTCAGGAAGAACAGTCTACTGATATCCATTCAGAGGCAGCTTTTCCAAAATAAAAATAGCCAGCTTTTTTTTTCTTTTTTTTTCTTTTTTTTTTTTTTTGGTGAAAAATTATATTTAGCAGAACATAAAAGACAGAAATCTTGCAGTATGTATTTCTAGGAGCTATAATTACAGTTTGCCTCTTTTCAAGATAGATTAAATCCACGATTAACAATGCTTTTGCTAAGAACCAAAAATGGTCTTTAGACCATTCTGTGCCCCGAACCTCTTTCTTATCGTGTTACATTTCTAAAGATGAGATACGTTCACATGTGAAAGATTCCCTGAAGGACAGGTGTTTATAATGGAAGTGACAATTAGAAGTTGATAATTTTCATCTTACTTCAACAAATAATGTGAAATCATTGAAGAGTATGTCTCTTTCATTATAAAACACGAACATATTTTTCTTCTGATTTTGAAAGAGCACAAGCAGAGCTGTTGCTTTAAATTGATGCTTCAGGCAATCTCACACCCTGACCACCTCAACATTTTATATATGGGTGGTATGCACATTTACTTGCAATACATGCCCAAGGGTCAAAGCACAGTGTAGGCTGCACAATTAGAGTTATAAAATATTTATGCAGATGTATAACTCTGCTGGATATGCTTTAAGCACTCCAATGCAAGAAGAAAAATATGTGTGTGGAGGAAAACAATCTGCACAATACAAAGGCTATCTACATGCAATAGGTGCTGCAAACTTTGTTCAAATAATATTACCCAGCTCCTGCTTTTTTTATCCCAGACTGTCCATAAAGTGGTGCTACAGAAAAAAATGAAAGTAGCAGATCCTAGATTTCTGCCTTACTTAATTTGCTCCTTTCTAAACATCTATATTCTTAAGTGTGACGGCAACACCTTTTTTTCTACTTCCTACTGTTGTAACTTGATACAGTGATTGTACATATGGAGATAAAGGATTTAAGAATGTGCTGCCTTGATCACAGGTAACTTCATATGTCTTGCCAAAAGGCAGTAAGTTTTCCCCTCTGGAAAGCAGAGTCAGCCATAACTATTTCCAGTTAATTTACGAAACAATTTTATAGTCTCAGGATCCCAGATTAAGGTGTAAAGAGGTGGAGGAGATCTATGTGCTATCACAGCATCTCATGATAAGTAACCTTCAAAGGAGTGTTAGATAAAATAGTCAGATACGTACTTCACACGCATCATTTCTGGGACCTATCCCCAACTCTGCATGCCTGGAAAAAAAACAATTGGCAAATTACTTGTAAAAATGAGGGAGTTCCTTGGTTACTAAGGATTCCAGATACTCCTGGGAGCACAAAGCTGCTTATTCAATGGTTAGAATTAATGCTTGGCTAAAGGACTTTCAAGAGGCGCCTCATCATGTAGTAGCTTTCAACCTGGGATCTGCAGACCTGGGGCATTCCTAGGAAAGGAAAAAAGACTATTAATGTAAGAGGCTTAAATATCTCAGTACCTCTACTGGAGCATGTGTCTGACCCATCAAATAAAAACAAAAAGCCTCCAGTCTGTGTATGGAACAGCTCCCTCTTACACAAAAAAGTAAAATTGCCTCCAACAGAGTTATAAAAACTTGGAATTTGATGACAGTTGTTTCTAACATGTTCTCTGGAATAACATTGATCTCACCTTTTCGATACCATACCATTTGTTGTCCTGTCATCTTGCTGCTGTTTAATTTCAGAATTAACTGTGCAAATTAACTCTTTGTTACAGAAGCAGTGGACGTTTCATTTTGGTGTCCAGCTGTGAAGTTCAACTTTTTCACCTAAGTGAGGGTCCCAGATTCTTCTGACTTTGGTGATCAGTAGGCAGACTTCTTCATGACTACTGTGTTGGCCATCATTTTGAATATTCACAGAATCACAGAATTTTCATGGTTGGAAGGGACCTCTGAGATCATTGAGCCCAACAATATATACACAAAAAAAAAACCCCAAAAATCCAACTCCCCCCTCCCCCCAAAAAAACAAACCTACCACAAACCACCCAACCCAACAATCTTGGCCACTAGAGCATACCCTGAATTGCCACATCTACATGTTTCTTAAATACCTCTGGGGATGGTGACTCCACCACCTCCCTGGGAAGGCTACCCACTCTATTTTGTAAAATGCACAGTGACTAAACGCTACACTGTCTTTGAAAAAAACCCCAGACCCTCATCAACTCAATAGATTTTCTGGGCTCTTTGCAGACATGATCGAGTTCTGCATACCAGCCATACTCCCCTTGAGTTTTCACTGACTCATTTTCAGGGCCAATGCCCACCTAGCTGTCTGCAAGAAAAAGGTATGTGCCAGGAAGCACAAACACAAGTCTAATCACACAGTCACTCTGGTATTTACCACTCCTGGAAAGCTGTGCTTGAGGGGGGCCTTTGTATCCCCCAGAGCAGAGTCATGGTTGTGACCATGTCAGAGGAGCTCTGCTTGGGACTTCTCACAGCCACAGGTCTGTGGAGCAGAGGACCGGTAAAGGACAGAAACCTTCCACATCACATCCATTTCCCTTCTCTCTCACAGAGAGCAGAATGGGACTTACTATCTCTGATAATTAACAAACCCAAGGAGCCACCACTGAACAAGTACCATGACCAGCCCTGGTGTAAACTGATCGTAATCGCTTCTGCTTGGGCTTGCACTGAAGTTGGCACTCACATATCTCTACAGGACCAGTGCTTGAGAGGCAAAACTGAAAGTGCTGCACCTATCTTCTGAAGAATCAACACTTGACGAAGTATCCTGAAATGTGTTTCTCTGCCAGAAGTTATACAACACCACGTTGAACCAAAAATTCCTTGTTGCTATGGTTGCCACTCGCTCTAAATCTCTTTACTACTCCTTGTTTAACAGCAGCAGAGGAGAATAAAAACATATACAAAGCTTGTAATTGCCTGGTGCATATTTTAACATTTCTCTTTGGTGGTTGCTTTAAATTATGCAGTAATATTTCTGGCGTACTTCTCCAGTCCCTCCTCCCTAAGAGGATACATTTTACAGTGCTAAAATTGGACACTGGGTGTAAGAATCACACATTTGAATATTTTTTTCAGCAGCAGATGTGTCACATGCAATGTATTACAACTCAAGCTGTAAAAATTAAGTGGCATTTGCATTCATTAAGCATACATGAAATCTAATTCCATTAGGTCCAGCAGCATTAAGGTCTGTCTGTTGCTGCTGATGTTACAGCTTAAGGACATTATATCTTCTGGCTAGATTCTGTTTCATAACCTAATAAAGCCAGGAATTACACCCTGGCTTGAAGCCTTTGCAAATCCAGCTCAGCTAACATACAATATGAAAACTGCAGATGTAAATTATTTGTATTCATCATTGTCCAAAATATTAATTTACAAAAAAGGTTTAACAGATTAAGCAAACTACAGGCACTGTTCCCACAGCAGAACTAATTTAAAAGACAACAATATGATTTGCTGAAGCCAAACCTCACTTCTAATCTTCCCACTTTGTTACAGATACGATACAGAACTGTTAACATTTCATCAAGGCTATTTAAAGAATCAAAAGCTTACAGTTACGTTTTAGTCAACTTCCCAGATACGCTGATCTGCACAATCCCCCAGGAAAACCAGGGATACTTTACTTTTTAGATTTTGGTGATTTTAGCTGACATAGAAATTAGGTAAAGAAAGGGAAGGCAAAACGTGAAGCAATTTGAACTGCAGCTTTTATAATTCACTCTGCTGAAAGGACAGTTTGAATGCAACACTACAAGTACAAGCCTGAACTCAACAAATAAACCAATGATGTGGATAAATCACTTTGTTCTGCGTGTAGTTTCACATAAGACATCATGACCAAGAAAACAAGACTGCCCTCCCTTACTACTCTGAATCTATCAATTAAAAAGATGAACTGAATTTTTACTGGCACTTTCTGTGAGATAAATCCAGGTGCCAGTGTAAGTTTTCATCCACAGTCCATGATCTCCAACTATCAAATTAACATGGGTTCATGAAGCAAAAGCGCTTACCTTCCAAAGCCTTTGATTTCTTCTCTGATTCTTAACGTGAGACTAGTCCTCCTGTTGGAAGTACCAGCAAAACGTTTATTTCTAACGAGCTGAACAACAAATCTAGTTCCATGGAGACGTGAGAAACAGAAATGGTTTACTTAATTACGTACAAATGATGTATTATTTTCCTATAAATAACTTCCCAGTGGCCTGAGAGATTATTTTTCAGGAATCAAAGTTCTCAGCTGTACCTACAACAAAATTTCAATGGCATAAATGTCCACCATAGGCAAGAGATTATTATTTTTGCTTTTTCAAGGACTCTTTACAGACAACTTTATCTTTGCTTCACTTTAAAATATGCTAAGTGTATATGTTTTATTTATATATATAAATGAAATATAAATGAAAATATAAAATTAAACTAAACTCACAGCAGCTTTATTTCCTTTTCCAAATCATTCTGCCTTCTCTTGACAAAAATCCCTCAGACTACTAAGACAGCCTTTGAAATTCTTCAGATCCAAGCTAAGTCACTCATATCTTTCTCCACTGTCAATGGAGAGAGAGAAGAATCCTCAGAAAACAATTAAACTCATCCTATAACAGGTGGCTTAGATGAGAGAGCTGAGCCATTTGGAGGTCACTGTTTCCCTGTGGAAACAGCTTAGATCACTGACTCTTACAAACCTCAACTTAATTGAGACCTCACTTGGTTGTCATCTGCTTTAACTGAAATCCACTTTGAGAGCACAGTATCGGCAGTATGTTTCCTACTAAATTATTTTAACATTGTGGAAAGAAGCTAAGAAGCTAAACATCTCTTTATTTATAAGTCAACATAAATCACTTCATCTATAACAAAAAAGCACACAGGGGATGTCTTAGCAACAAATGGTCCAGGTTGCCTTGTATCCAGCACAGAGAAAAAGCCATAATGTAAAGTCCCAGTCATATTTAGGAAAAAAAATTAAATAAATACTTTTTTATGGAGTTGGGAAAAAGTGACATTTCATTTTCTGTTCTGTAGTTGTCATTTTTTCACATTTGTGTCTGTCTGGAACTTGACAGACCACAAAATCTGAATCTATTTCTATGACACTTAAAGCTGGGGTGATGCAGAAGGCTGGGATCAGAGTCCCTGGCCGCTTTGCGCTGCAGAAGTGATACAAAACACGCAGAAAAGACCCTTCGGGGGAAGCTGAGTTTACTCCTGTCTACAGCTTCTCTGCAGTCTTGATCTGCATCAGCTGATCCTGGCCTTTCCGCCACAATACTCTGTGCCAGATCTGTGTAAAAACATTTGCCTTGATGTGTATGGACTCTGAGCTGGGAAAGGTTTCGGGCCAGGGTAGTGATGGAGGAGAGTGAGATTTTTCATGGGTGCTTGTGGTCCAGCACAGAAAACTGCCCTTCATTTACAAAGTGCACTCACCTTCCTTCTCCCTCTGGCCCCACACAGAGCTCTGGTCTGTAATGACAGAAACATGTTTTATGTAAATCACTTCCCAGTGGAGTCACTCATTATTAATGCAGACAGTTCTAAAGGGAGAAACCCATGGCATTTAGCAGCAAGAACTGTTAATGAAAATGTCATTAAGGAAGTCAATCAACAAGCTATGAAATGGCCTCTCTCCTGTTTGGTTTTTTCCTATCCTACCCACCTCTCCACCCCCGGGTATATTTCCTTCAAGTGACCAAGCCACCTTTCCTTCAAGGCACCAATTCCCAGCTTTACCTGGAGGGGAGTATTAGTTTCTGGCAAACTGGTCATATTTGAGAGGAGACTCTATCTAAACATTGTGGAAATGTGTCAGAAATACATTAGGTTTGTATGGGTCTAAACGGCAAGGCTGAAGAAATAGAGACTCCAATGACTGGTTCAAGTTAGGCAATTTCCAGCCAGCACTGACCTGGAAGTTGCACTGTAGCCCTTTCCTACATATTCAATTGAGTTGACAACAGAGCATTTTGTTTGCTTAGATCTTTCAAATCCTTCATGCTTGTAACTCATCCTGTTCACTGGAGTATCTCCCTGGCACATGCATGTTGTGGGGACCTCCTTACCTGACTCAAAAAAACTAATCCAATAATTCTGCTACAAATTTCCCTACTCCTTCAGATCATTTACAATATCAAAGATTCTATGTACACAGAAGATGACGCAAATATGTTTCCAAAAGTCTATTTTTTTCCTAACAATTTTATCATCCTATTAAAAATAATAGCACTCTACTCACAAACCTTATCTCCCTTATGACCTGACAGAATTAAGGCTCTAACAGCCTAAAGTCCATAATCTCAGGATCATAAAAGGGTTCAGGTTGGAAGGGACCTCTGGAGGTCACCTCATCCAATCCCCTTGCTCAAGTCATCCAGAGCCAGTTGCCCAGGATTGTGTTCAGATGGCTTTTGAATATATCCAAGGATGGAGACTCCACAACCTCCCTGGGCAACCCGTGCCAGTGCTCAATCAACCTCACAGTAAAAAAGTCCTGATGTTCAGACAGAGCCTCCTGTTTAAATATACTGTTTAAACTGTACATTGACCCTTATTTGTGCTCAGTACACACCATCCTAGATTGTCAGTACATTCCTTTTCCCATCAACTTGGAAACAGGTTCAGGCTTTTACACTGCCTTATTATAACCCACTGGTGGCAAAAGGGAAAATTACGATGAGTCTATTTTTTTCTTAGCACAGGGTGGCAATTCAACACGATGTGGTAAAAGATGGGGGAAAAAAAAAAAAAAAAGAAAAGAAAAAAAAAGAAAAGCATCATTACCCCATTCTGCAAAGAAGCAGAGGCACTGAGAGACTGCCACAAGCGTAAATCTGTTCCCCCTGTTACTGTCCTTGGCAAGAGGAAGGAGAGAGTACTGAAAATGTTCACACCAGGCAGTAATAGACAGCCAGCGATGGGCGGGGAAAAGCAAAGAAAAGCTGTTTCTTGCTGAGGTGTTAAGAAATAAAAGAAAGTCCACCAGACAGACAAAACGTAACCAGCATTTCAGAAACTGCTCTTTTTGCTGCTGAAACTTGCACCCCAGTTTGGCAGCTGGCACTGGGGGAGGCCATTGGCACGTCCCGGCTGCGGCAGGATGCCCATGGGACAGCCAGCAGCGCTGTACGATAGCCCGCAGTAATTTGCTGTGGATCATCCCATCCCTGAATCCGACTGCTATTTATTGTGCAGGACACATATAAAGCTACAGCTCAGTGGATGTACTTCACTGTCATGCCTGATCAAAAGTGTTGCCTGGGAGTGATCTTAACTTGAGAGAACCCCAAGCAGTTTTCTAAGTAAGAAGTCACCCCAAGGTGACACTTGAGAGGAACAACATGAAAGTGTACTCATCTCTCTTGTGTCCCTGGCTACTTCAGAAGCTCACAAACAAAGCCCAGCTCTGCTGGCTGGTACTCAGAGGGTAAAAGGACCCTTATGCCCTCGTTCATGTTTTATCAGTGATTCCCAAGTAGAAAACTAACTAAAAATGCTGACTCTATTAATGAACACTGAAGTTTTAAATAAAGATAGTTAAGTAAAAGATTTAGTTTAAGGATATTTAAGTAAAGATAAAAATATGTAGCAAGCTCACTCTTTTTCAAACCCAGGGAGAGACCAATGGCAGAAATGACACTTCAGGCCTGACCTTAAGGCACAAAACAGATGAGTTAGTTACACACAGAACAGTTACCTACCCAAGCACACAGCAGGCAATCCCCCTGCGCAATGGAAGCTGCAGTTCCACAAGGATTTGCCTTTGACTCCAAGGAAATGCCTCCTTTGTGCAGGAAGGTGTGGAGCAGTGCTACTGCCAAGACCATGCTTTCTTCCTCCCTGACTACAGCATCCTCACTATTCTATCTAAATTGATTTTTCTCCCCACTGGTACAGCACCCACAAGCAGACAGACTAAACTCTCTTTAGGCTTTCATCTTCTTCTTGCTAAAATTCTTCATAAAAGTAAGGCTCAATTGTTGTCTCTGTCAGCTCTGTATCCATCTGCTGTAATCAGGACAGAAATCCCACACGACGACCTGCAGCCAGCAGCCACAAATGGGTAAACCGAGTCTCTTGGGCAAAATAAAAAATGCCACTTCTCTGTTAGCAGCTGAGATAGGACTTGCCTTGGGTAAAAGCACTTGGGATGGGACTGCCAGTGTTATTTATCTCCTCAGTCTGACAAACAGTTGAAGGGAAGGATTTGTTAAAGATTCATCAACGTTTCTTATTTCGTTAAGAGCTGAGAAATCCCACACAGGAGCCCTCTGAGCAGAGCTCTTCTGAAGGCGGGGGAGTCCCTGGGTGAGAAAACAAGCAGGGCAGCTTGCTTAGGAGCAAGAAGAGCTATACTTTTCAGATGCAGCCTTCAGGATGGAGAAAAGCAGGCCACCTTCTCCTTTCCCAGCCAGGTCAGCAGGGGAATCCCAGTTCCATGCTATGCCGGAGGTCACCACAGACACTAGAACAGCCTCTCTGCTTTTACAGTTCATATGATTTTTAATCTGCCCACATGGATCCCAGTAAAGCCACCAAAATTATCCTTTGTCAGCACCCAGCCCCAAACCCTTCTGTGGCACCGAGTATTCTAACAGATTTTTCTTAATTTGGTCTGCTAAAAATGGGGAGAAATAGCTATTTCCTTTAATTTTTCATCCACATAGAAGTGCATATTCTTCACTCTTTGGAAATTATCTTTCTTCTTACTACACAATGCACCAGGGTCTTGTGCACCAAAATCCTCCAAAGAGCTAAGATATCAAAGCTGCACGTCAGATCCTACTAAGCCCTGCAAAATGGACCACTCTGAAAAAAATAGTCTTTGGGAACCCACCAAAAGACTTTGCAATCTAAGACACAGTAAAATTAATTTAGTTTTTCTAAGCTCTTTGAAAGATCCAATGCTGCCAAACGCCTTGAGATAGTTCATGAAATTCTTCAACAAAATGTTGGGTTGTTTTATCAGAAAGTAGCAAGTGGCTGAAACAAGTGTTTTGCAGTGAAACATAGCAGCATTGCCAGAACTTTTGTCAGGAAAGATTTTTCATCTCTAGGGTGTGATTAATTGTCAAAACCCAAGAGACGCTTAAAATCGACAAGAGCCTAAAGTCCTGGGCTCCCACAGACCTGAACTTAGGACCCCTGCGTACTGGGCAGGTACTATAAATCACCAAGCCATTAACTACCTACCAAAGTCAGCCTCTCACGGGTTGGCATTGCTCCATTATGCATAACTGAAGACTGCAAAGGAGATCCCTGATAGTTCCATGGCCAGAGCACTTTTCTGGAATGTGGGAGGCTGGTAATGTTGAATCTTTTTCACCTGACGTGAGCTGATTAATGAACTGTTGGCGATGCTATGTGAGGACCTTTCCTTCTGCCTTTTTTTCACCATATAAATAGAAGGAACTTGTTTTAAGTATTATATGGAACAGAAAAGGGTTTCTTGTTTGTTAGGCTTTTTTTTAACCTCAAAGTTGTGTACAACTAGAAAAACATCTCTCACCCAGCTGTTAGAGATGACTCATCCCTGTAAAATGGCCATAATTTTCTGTTGGGACACTCAATAGCTTCCAGGTGAGCAATAGTGCAGCACATAATGGGCACATCTTAAACTGTAGGGGCTTCTAAAGCAAGCCTGCATTAAATGAGACTCCTCAGAGTTTGGGAGCAGAGATGCAGGTTTAACACGGGCTTAGAGGGAGAAGCTGAGAAGTTGGAGGGTTTATATTCACCCGTCTCTTTACCAGGGCTCTACTGCTTCATGCTCAGGGAGAATCAAGATTCACGAATAAGGTATTTTGTTTGAATCAGTCCACTTCAGATATGGGCAATGAAATGAAGTATTTGTTACAGAAGGACCCCGCAGTTTCAAAGTTTGTGTGGATCTAGGTCCCATTTCAGCCTTAGATAAACCTTGGGACATAACAGTTCATTCTAGTCTAGTGCCCCCACTTTCACCTTACCACAGGTTAACCGGGGGCTATCATACAGCCAGTTATTGTTTCATGTAACCAGCAATAAAACTACCCATCTGGATCACTGCACACTTACTTCTATATCAACAATAGGACATGATTTAGCAGCCCTTGGTTCTGCTGTTTCAGACAAGAAACTACAACGAAGTATAGCTACCTTGTCAAAAGCTGCTCTTAGAGCTAGGGTTTGGGAGCAAACTCAGGGGATTTCACCTATGCAAAACAGCTGGTCCTGAGCTGGGCCATTACAAAGACAGACATCACACACATTCACATCCCAGCTAAGTGAGGTGGGAACAAAAAAAGCCTGTAACCTTTGATGATCCCACGATGGCTCAAAGGATGGGCAATGAAGCAGGCTGCCTCCTGCAGCCCGTGGGCAATAAGATATCAGCACAATCCTATCTGCTGTATTTTCCTACGTGAGCAGAGCTGGAGGACTGTGTAGCCTTAAACGTATCACAGCTCTTCCCAGAGTATCTGAAATCTCCTCCTCCTCAAGCATAAGCTTCCTCCCCAGGCCCTGAGCAAGGTGCCTCTGAAATGGTCAGGTGTCAGGTCCCACCAGCTTCAGGAGGCAAACACATCACTTCTCTTGCAGCCACCCAGCAAGCATAACAGCCTATAATGCCTGGATATATATTGTTACTCTTGTCCCTTCAGCACTATCTCCTCAAGCAGTCACAAAAAAAAAAACAACAAACCAAACCAAAAAAAACCCAGTTACGTTATTACAACTACCAGCTTCACCTGCTGCAGAAGTACATTCTGCTGAGAAAGTATTCCCTTTGCAGATTAAAAGTCAGCTGCACAATTCTTTAGGACAGAATAAAACCAAGTCCCCTCCAAGCAAAAATGTACCTGGGTGTCTAGGGACCTCCTGAAAATCTCCTCCAGCGCATCAAAACACTAAAATAGGTGGAGAACTGGGAGAAAACATGACGAAAGTAGAAGATGATCTACCTTTTCCAGTCAGTCCCCACCTACATCAGCTCCAAGGAAGTGCATATAGCTGCCCTAGAATTCCCGCAACAATTACTTCTCCTTTTCTCCAAGACCTGAGATGGCTGAAGTCCCACTGTCCCTGTGAAAAGCCAGTGAGAGTTGTTCTTCCCCTTTCACTCCTCCAAAATAACAGTTTTAGACTGGCTCTTACAAATATCATTTTATGTTCTGAAAACTTCCTGTGAACACGCAATAACTCTTCAGACCTGGGTGTTGAGCAGCAATCCTCTGGGATGTAAATGGTGCTGCCTCACTCCAGGTGTGCTGGCTGACAGCTGACACGCACTGACAGCAAACATGCAATGACACAATTATGTTTATCTGCACATACTGTTTAGCTTGTGGCCATCGTCACCGCAGATAAAGCTCTCATGTCCCATTTGAAGAGACAGGTAAACAGACTTAGGTTAAAATAAGAATATCAAGCACCTATAGTATTCCCTGTGTGACAGACAGTATGCGTTTGTGCATACGGTTTGACAGACAGCGCTGGAATATTTTCAACACTAAACTGCCGCATGCAGAGATTGGTGAATTAAATAATCATTCATTAGTTACCATAGCAATGCAGATGCAATCACAGCGAACAAAGAAGGAATGGGGCAGGGGGGGGTATGACAGAACAAATGCTGACAGGAGCAAGGCCCTGCATTGATTTTTGTTAATACATTTTTATTTATTAAAGTCCCCGGACTGCAAGATCTTGTTCCATATTCATTAGCTTTTCACCTGCCTGCAAAGGGAAACAGTAGATACTCTGATACCGCCTGAAAGATCCCAGTCCTGAGCTGGAGCAAATTGGTGCAGCTCTGTTGACTTTGGCAGAGAGCAGCCAGTTTATGGCAGCTGGGGACCTGGCAAAAAAAAAAAAAGAGCATCTAATTCTCCTCAGCTTCTGCAGCAACTGAAACCGCCTGCATCCTCTGCTACTTTATAACTTCTTACAGCAGTGCTCTCCAGTAAACAAGCACAGACAGGGAGAAGCTGCGTTTCCCAAAGCCAGCGGGCGGGTTCAGCTGTAGAACTGTCATTCATTTCAATGGCAGTTGCACAGCACAGTCTTGAGAATCTCATCAATAATCCCTTTGCCACTGATAAAAGAACCAGCATAGCCCCATCAGTGCTCATCAGGCAGGGTTTAAGCAGAGGGGGATGCCCAGGCCCGTGGGTCACCCTGCTTGCAGGCAGCGTGGCACCCAGCTGTGGCACCCGGACCCCGGTGACACCCGGGCACAAAAGCAGCGGCATCCATCTGCGGGAGGCTAAACGAGAGAGACAAAAAGAGGACTCGCTCTGGGTCACTGGCAAACATGCCCATGGCCAACTGCCTGATGATAATTCTAAGTGACTGACCTGCTGAAAGGCCAATTAAAACTTCTTAATTTATTTCCGCACATGAATTTCGACAGAAGAGAGTGTGCTGATAGATGGAAACTGTGCTGAGACTAATGCCAAGGTCTGGGCTAGAGGACAGGGTCTTCCCCAAACCAGGGCAAACTGCCTCAGCCCTGGCCTCTACCATATGTCCCCTTGCCCCAGCCAGTGGCTGTGGGCAGATGAGCATGTGGCCTGCCACCCTGCGGCGTAAACCAGCAGCGACTGGCGGTTTGCACAGAAACACCAACACTAGCACCTGACATAGTTATGGGTCTCTTTTTTCACTCCACCACAACTTATTTTCTGGTAATAAACTGTGACAAAGGAATGAGGTGGACAACTGGGAAAGCATCAGCTTGGATGCAGCAACCACAACAAAGACACCAGAGTGCAAGTGTCGGACGTGGGGTGGTCTCAGAACAAGATCCCCACCACAGCCAAGAGTTTATTGCTCTTTGGGCTTCTGACATTTGTCCTAAAGCCAGCATAAACCTCCCAAAATCTGAGCTAGAGTCAGCTTTTGGCTAATGATTCTCAACAAAGTCCATGTAGAATGGGAGACCTACTGCAACCCTTCTTAGGAAGTCAAATATATCTCCCGTCTATCAGAAATACTATGTAGATGCTCCAAGAAAAATCATTAACATCTTACAAGCAGAGCTGAAAGCAGGAAACTGGGCAGCGTCGTGCCCAGAGGTCTACCTGCAGCCCATCCTCACAGCATCCAAATGCTTCTGTGCAAAATTACCATCAGTTATCACTGACCATTGGGGACAGTGCAGCACATGGTATGAATGAAGCTGGGCATCTCCCACTGACCTGCATTGTCCAGATACTCACTGCGAGATCAGGCACTCTCCAAAGAGTAGAAAGCAGAAAGCTTGCTGAGATCCTAGATTGGTGCTGTAAGAAAGAAAGGCCAGAGAGGCATAAAGCAAGCCCCAAATTATCCAGTGGCTACCCCTGCTGCAAACGGTGTGACATGCAGCTGCACATACCAGTTTTTCCCCATCAGGCACTTGCAGACAAGCCCCAAGCTGGAGGTACAAGGCGAGACTGCACAGTTTGACAGAGGCTGCCGGAGTGTAGCTGATGAAAGGACACCGTTTATCTGCAGCATGAGCTGGGCTCTGGGAGCAAAGCAGCCTTGCTGCACTTTGGATAGCAGTTCAATCCCTTTTCTTACACTACTAGCCAAATACATCTGCCCAGTAATGTCTTAAATTTGTCAGCATTGTGTAGCTTTTATTTAAAGGGCCAGTGTTCTCTAGATAAGTATGTAACAGTAAATCTACCTATCTAATACAGTAAATAACAGCCATTTTTACAGAGAAAATTTCTTGATGACAATCCCACTGGAAAGGAACAACTTGTTTGATCTGGAGGTTAGAGAAGCAGTATTAAGCTTTTTCCAACTTCAGTGAAAAATGAAATACCTACTTCATTGCTATATCATGAGCTGTTAGAGGGAAAAAGCTTATGTTTACAAGTCATATTTTGTGTTACATTTTAGCCGATTGCAAAGACAATATATAGTCTAAGCCCTGCAAGCAGAGGTCTGTGCAGAAGAGAACAGTCTGAGGTTGCTGGTCTGCATTTTTTTTGTTTCTGTTATACGTGTAAGTGGCTAATAGCCTCAAAACAACCTCTTTGCATTCACAGCACTCTGAAAAGCACAAAACCTTAACAACAGGGTTCATCTCTTCTCTCACTTCCACAGGTACTAACTGGGAGTAATGTTGCTGAACACAAGCAGCACTGCCCACGTGCTCCTGCGGCTACTCTGGCCCCTACCGCCCTACAGACACCACTGCTCCCCAAGGATGTGGCCTTTTACCAGGACTCACACCTCTGGCTGCAAATCCTCCTGCCCCTGCAGCAATCGGGCAGCAGCAGAATACATGGCTCCCCATTTCCCTTTGCAGCAAAGCAAGTGCCTCTCTGCAGCAGGGCTCCGTCCATAGCTCTTGCTGTTCTCAGTAAAGCTTGGGCTGGGAACACTCTTCCCTGTGTGAGACCTGTCCCGTACTCTCACCCTGTGAAGCGGTATAATGGAAAGGCATACGGGGAACATGTTGACATTGTTAAGGTTAATGATATAACAACAGAAAGCACATTTACAGGCAAACAGATTATAATAATTGCTCGAGCGAACAATACGAGCAACATATTGCAAATTGGCCTTCAGTGGGCTTTAGCAGTGTTGTCGTCACTGTGCCATTTTCACACCGGGCAGTAGGCTATCTCTGACCCTGGGGGACGTGGTTCTTTCCACAGAGACTCTGTACATAACTGCTGACCACACGTAAGACAAACATGCACCCCAGAGCTTCCTGATACCCCAAGGCACTGTGGGGTGCTCCTCCTGCAGCTCTGCAGCATTCGGAGAAGGGGGTGATGTGGTTTCACATCGCTTGCGTCTTGGCTTTCACTTCCCAGCCAAATGATTGCTACTGATTGTAGGTGTTTGGCAGCAAGAGGCCTTCAGCACAAACCCAGTGAGGCATTAACTGCTTTAGCACCATGCACTGAAGGGGTGCAGAAAATAAAAAGCAACTAAATCAAGAGCTTCTCCTCCCCAACACAAACCCAAGGGGAGCCTCTTCTTGATTTCTTTACTTGTCAGTCCTGTTTTGGGATGTTTTCAGCAGCAGTCACGGCTTTTTAATGGTTTTGTGTGATGAAAGCCCTTGACAAGAGCATGTGTCATAGAAAGCACAGTGGTGAGCCATGGCTTTCATATATATGTTAACCAGCCTTTATAGCATTACAAGGCCAGGATGACACAAGAGTAATTCAGTTAAGCTGCAGTGAAGTAGAATCATAGAATCATAGAATGGTTAGAGTTGGAAGGGACGTCAAAGATCATCCACTTCCAATCCCCCTGCCATGGGCAGGGACACCTCCCACTACACCAAGTTGCTCAAAGCCCCATCCAGCCTGGCCTTGAACACTTCCAGGGATGGAGCATCCACAACTTCTCTGGGTAACCTGTTCAGTGTCTCACCACCCTCACAGGAAAGAATTTCTTATTAATATCTAATCTAAATCTCCCCTCTTCCAATTGAAAGCCATTACCCCTCGTCCTGTCACTACACTTCCTGACAAGGAGTCCCTCTCCAGCTCTCCTGTAGCTCCCTTCAGGTACTGGAAGGCTGCTTTAAGGTGTCCCTGGAGCCTTCTCTTCTCCAGGCTGAACAGCCCCAACTCTCTCAGCCTGTCTTCACAAGGAAGGTGCTCCATCCCTCTCATCATCTCTGTGGCCCTCAGCTGGACCCGTTCCAACAGGTCTGTGTCCTTTCCATGTTGAGGACTCCAGAGCTGGACACAGTGCTCCAGGTGGGGTCTCACAAGCGCAGAGTAGAGGGGTAGAATCAGCAGAGTAGAGGGGTAGAATCAAAAGTACACAGCTTCTGTACCACACATCAGAAGATGGAGGAGTGTGGGACTGAAAGGCAAACAGGCAGAGAGCAGGCAGCTCCATGGCGTCCCACAGCACACGGTTAACATGGAAATGCCGCTGTGCGAAATGCGTGGAGCACGCTCTGCTGGGGACAGCGCTGCCGGGACCGCTGCACTGGGAAAGCAGGCTGTGAAGAAAAGCCTTTCCAGCCAGACAAGTGTTTATGCACAACTTAATGCTGAAGTGAGAATTTGGGACAGCTTGAAGCGCTGAGGAGTATCACGTTTCTGCTGCAGATAGCCAGATTTGCCCACAAGCAAAATTCACTCAGAGGCACAGACAAAGTGAATTTGCTTTTCCCTCTGATAATGTGTCCCTCTTCCATATAAGAGGAATCTCCGGATGGTGTAAAACTGCCTTTGAATGAAACTCATGCCTCTAAACTCCTCCCAAGCTTTTCTGAAAATCTTACTTAAAATGGCCTGGTTTCCACCAAGGTAACAGTTGTCTTATTTACAAAATTACAATAGTCTCAGTGTTTGTCCAAATTTGCAGTCTCTAAGGAGAGCTACTGAATAAATGCAAGTATTCTGCTTTGCTGCTTTTTTCAATTTAGTATTTTCTACAGAGGCTTAAAAAGTATCATCTAACACTGAATCTTCAGATGAACAGAAGAGAATAATACAAAATCAAACATTTCTGAGGTTAACTTAGAGCCATTCATTGAATTTCTATTTCTAGGCTTCAATTAAAGTAACATAATTTGTAAAAAGCTGAACAGGTAATCAAATTGCAATCAGCAAATTTGAAAAAAAAAAAAAAAGAGAGAGAGAGACAGAGAGAGAAAAGATTTAAACAACAAGCGCTACAGACAGGAGAATAAAGTAAATTCACTTCTACAGCCCCATGGGAAAATCTAGATGTAATCAATTCAGGGTAAAATTTAATTAAAAGACAGAGCAATGGGATGGGGGACAAAATTCAGGTATATAGGAAATCTTTGAGAAATACTCCTGTGAGAACACAGCAAGATCATTGTTATTCTGCTCATACGGTTGAATCATATCAGTAAGCAATCCATATACATGCATCATCCCACTTGTGGGGAAAAAAAATGACTCATTTTCTCCCCCTACCCAAGTAACTCCCAGCTTAGAGGAGTTAAAAGACCATAACAATAACATTCCAAATATTTCTGAGCCTATCCCCAAAATAGTAATTGGTTTACCAATTCTGCTTTATCTAAATCTTAACTTCTCACTGGCCTGCCACATAATTTTGGTTGAAAATTACCTAGAAATTAAGCGTAACAATAATTACAAAAGGGAGAGAGAAAGATAAGGGACAATCAGGGCTTTATTTAACTAAAACTGCCAGTATTGAGCTCTCTGAGAAAGAAAACCTATTCAGTAAGTCAGGCACATAATTCATTATTAAAGGTGAACTTGTAATTCATAAGGAACATTAAGTTAATGTATACTACAACAGCAAACTATATAAAACTGCATCAACTACTATATTATGTACTTATTCTCATCAAAAGATTATACAGCTCCCTTAGAAAACACTTGGGAAATGCTAACCATTGAAAAATCATCTGAGGAAAAGCCATGAAACACAACAAAAATGGAAAAGAGCCTGATGTAGCTCAGACTGTTACATTTTACTTGAAAAGCATGAAAAAATGAAGTATAAAATGCCAAGAGATAAATTAATTAAATCCTTCATTGCAAAGTGCAAATTATATACTGCACTTTATTTACTGGATGTTTTTTCTGCTGGGACACTGCAGCAGATGATGTACCAGATCCTCAGCCAGTTGTTCCCACCCTATGACTCAGCTCATGTACCGGCACTGCCCACGGGAACCCCAAGAGTGGACCAAACAACAACACAGAAACAGCTCAGCACCAAGGGCCCGCAAACAGAAACGAAAGGCATCTGGCAGGTGGGTGAGATACTTCCAGCCATCTGGAAACAGCACACAGCACCTTCGTGGCCGTGCTACAAGTCCCGACAAAGGCCAAGCGAAAAAAGATTTAGTGTTTCAAATGTCCACCTGTGCAGAGAACATTTTGTCAGGACAGTAAATATGCATTTTGGCACTTTTAGTAGCGAGAATACACATGAAGATTTTCACAAGGTTGGTCAGTTCCGCCAGCTGCGTGAGGCCACTCATGGCATGCTGCTCCCTGTGGACTCTTCCAGTGCAGGAACAAGTACAGGCAGTGGTCCCAGCCCACTCCACGGTGGCCTTCTCTGGTCACTGCCCAAAGTATAAATAGCTCCTATCCATCACTACCACTCCCTGTGGGCTGCTTACTCCTCAGTAAATGCCTTCCTTGCTCCTGCCCTGCTATATCCGTACTTTTACAGAGGCCTCCAGGTCACACTCTAACATGCCGCTGCAGAAGAAGGGAATTTGTGGGTGAGAACTACCCCTGTCCACATCAGACCAATTTTCCAGATAAATATAGGGTTGTCTAAAGAATAACCACCAAGATTTTCATATAAACTAAAAACAAAAACAAATCCTAATTTCAAAACAGCTTTACTGCTTTACACCTGTGACTCCTGCACACATACTGGAGTTCTGCACCTGTATGTGTAAAACTGGTCTGTGCCCTCATTGTACCAGCACAGGGAGCTCCGTGATGGACTGTAGAGAAACCTCGAGGCTAGGTGGGGAGAAGAAGGAGAAAGCAAAAATGAAACACAAGGAGAAATGTACCTCCCTAAATTCTGAGTGAGTTTCATGCTATCCTCATAACTCTAGGAGGTAAAACATTTCAGGCAGAAATGTAGTTGCCTAAGTTGACAGCATTCCTCCCAAACTCTGTGCTATGATACTAATGAAGAGCCTCCTGTTGGTGCTTTCTTGGGAGAGGTTTCCAACTTTCAAAAGGAAAACAAGAGAATTTGCAGAACAGAGATTAGAAATTCTCTCACTGGTAGATGCGAAGGAAGACGTTGTTCTGTTTTGTTTAAATGGCCTTTATAAAATGTTCATTGCCTATCAACTGAGCTATTAATTATTGATAGAGGAAAACCAGCAGGCAGCGGTGCGCTCAGTTTGATTGAGGGTGGGGAAATGTGCTGGCTTGTACCACCAAATACAGAAAGTGCCACAGGAAGCTGTCCCAAGTGCAAAATCATTTTTAAAGGGAAATTTCCACTTGAAAGGATGACACTGGTAAGAGCAAATCCTGGTCATGTCTCAGTCCCACTTTCTCTGAGCAAATGAGTATACTAAAGGGCTTTTACTTCAACTAAAGCGGTGTATCACATTAACAGGCTTTCTTAAACTTGCATTCTAACTGCTAGGAAAACAAAAGTGGAAAACAAGTTAAAAGTACTCAAAAAAAGGAACAGCAAAAATCCTAACAGCCAACAAGGGTTCTAATACATAGAAGAAATACATATATAAAGAAGATGCATACAATATTTTCTGGAAGCTAGCAGGAATAATGGATGTGCTGGAAGAACCACCATCGGATTTTGCTTAAAATCAGATTACAGTCCAGTGTTAAACTGTGTCACAGAAACCTCCCAGGATTTTAGGCCTAGATAGAAAAAAACTCATGACACTGGCTATTTGTAAGAAATTTTGCCAGCATAGCGAAAAGTTTAACTAAATGAAAAGTCAAGGAGTATGCTGTGTGCATGCTGGATAAGCAGTGCGTATTGCCCAAACCGAGCTGTGTTTTGTGAGTTCCCTCCCAAAGACAACACTGGGAATGGATGTTTTTTCCAGCCTAAAAAATCCTTCTATTGATTTTCTTCCCTTTAAAGAAATCACATGCCTACCACATTACAAAGGGAACCGTCCATCCTGCAAAAGCTCTTGTTTTTCTGCTGTTGCTTTGCCCTGGGTCTCAGTAGGGGTGCAGCTACACACTTGAAATGTGTATACAGTAGGCTAGCACATTGCTCACCCAGTGTATAGTCAAAATCCCTGCAGGCAGGCAGGCTGGCCTTACTGCTAACAGCAATTGTAGAATAAAGATTCACAAGTGCTAATGAAAGCCCTCCTGAAGAAACAGAAGAATTTTTCAGATGCTATAAGAAAGCAATCTGTAATCAGGTGTATAACTACACAACCTGGTTCACACACGTAGTCCTACCTAAACTTCTGGCTTTCCTCTCCTCTTCACAGTAAAATCTTCCTTTTTTCTTTTTTTCCTTTCTTTTTTTTTTTCTTCTCCTTCTACATAAACTGTGCTCTTGGCCCTTAGAGTAGATTTACAAGATCTACTCCTGACCTACTTTTCTATTGTTGCTCCTGCAGCTCTCATCAAGAAACTTGGCAGAACCAAAAGGCTTAGTCGCAAGGCAGTGAGGTCTTCTAATGAGCTACATCAGCGACCAAACCTTCCCCAGCCTCACCCTGCCCTTCTTTAGTTTCTTTGTCATTCAGGTCAGGAGTAAGCTCTCAAAGGAAGAAACCCAATCTCTTTCATGGAGCAAAGACTCTGGAACCAAGCTCTTGAATTTAACCAGAATAGTAGCCCATGGAGGATCCTAGGAGCAAACAAGGACATTTTTAACTTTTAGGGAAGAAACCAAACTGACTTGTCCTATTTGGAGACTTACAGCTTTGAGCAGATACATCTGATTTAGCCTGACTCTCTTGGAAGCTGATTACATGACAAAACCTAACAATAAATGCAAAGATACGTATACAATCAAGGACAAGAAAAAAGGACAATGTGGTTAACTTGGGTATCCCAATTGTTCAAAGAAGTAACAAAGAAAGTAACGGTGAAAACTAATAGTTTTGAGTTTCCTTTTGCTTATTTACTTTTTGCATCTGGCAGAACTTTGTTACTTTTCACTCTTTCATCTCTCAGCTTGTTCTCCATCTCTGCAAGATAACCTGTCCAGCAGATGCCCACATGTGCATACGGCTCCCCCGGGGCTCTGTCAGGCCTGTGCACCAGCACAGAGAGGTGACCCCATCAGCCAGCAGGTAGGGTCTGCAACGTGATTAATACATTTTATCCTTGCTGAAAAGGTCCTTTAAAAAGCTCCACCAACCTCTACTTTCTTAACTGCTAAAGGGAAAAAAGCCTTCAGAAAATGAAAGGAATTTTAACAAGAGAAGTGAGTGCATGCTCTTTTTTTTTTACAGGGTGTTATACAAGAATGGAAATCTTTTGCAACTTAAAAAGCAGCTAGACATGGAGCATAACCAACACCAACACTTCTCACATTGGGGAAGCTTCAGTTCCAGATCTGGAGCTTTACATTATCTCTAGGCTTCACACATCCCATTACAGCATTGGGGATCCAGAAGGTGCAACCACTGGCACAATATAAAGGAAAGTTTTTTGGTTTTCTGGGAAAAGTTGATGTTTTCTGCTTTTCTTGCTAGGTTACAACTATAAATACTGATCAAAAAGAGCCCTTTATTATGTACAGTACAGCACAGTTTATTTTCTTCAAACAAGCACAGAATATATGAAAATAGACAGAATTACTGCTGTAGAAGCTGAAGTACATTTTTTTCCACAGTATGAGCAGACTCACTGACACCATGAGCTGTACTTGATCCCTAAATTATACTAATACGTATCTCAGCCCTGGGAGTATCTCTCAGTGACGCACAGATTTTTTTGGCCAGAAGCGTCTATTATGATAATTTAGCTTGGTCTCCTGAACAGCACTGGCAATGTCCATTCGTTTAGTATC
This sequence comes from Thinocorus orbignyianus, assembly GCA_013400375.1. NCBI lineage: Eukaryota > Metazoa > Chordata > Aves > Ciconiiformes > Thinocoridae > Thinocorus > Thinocorus orbignyianus. The sequence goes on from VXBW01006000.1 coordinate 687,820, forward strand.
TCCTTTCAAGAACACCAGCAGAGGAACCAATTAATTTTGCTTGTGATGGCAGTGGTTGTTTGCAGAATGCCACCTCTCGCCTACTGACAACTTCAGAATGGCAGCTCCTCCTCTCTGGGGCCAAGAAGAACCTTTGGATCCCAGCAACGGAGTGACAGAGCCACAGGCAAACCTGTGAACAACAGCTGAAACTCTGTACATAGTTACTGGTTCCCTGTGGGATCCAGTATGTTAGTGCCAGAAAATCACAATCAGCATGTTTTCTCTTAGCTGGCTTTAAGTACCTGCAAACTGTGATTTCCTATTCTGGATAAAACATGTGTTCATGGATCTGTTAAGCTGATAGCCTCACGTATTTAAGCTAATATTGTTTCCTTTTTGCCTGTGTGATTTCAGAGGAGTATCCAACACACTTCACCACGTCTATGCAAATATCCTGCCACAAATTATATTGATGATATATCCTCCAGCTTGCATATCAGATAGGATCACAGCACATTGTTTTAAGATCTGTCTTTTATACAATCAGAGACCGTGCCAAGAAGCAGTACATTACGAGGCACAGCCTTTGTTTATAAAAGAAAAATAATAACCCTCCACTGAAGATCTTATTGTGTACATGGGAAATCCTAGCAGCAAAATTAGACCAGTATAGTTTAATAATTCATCTTACACTCTGAGGGATGACATTTTTCTTGAACAGTATACTTATTCCTGACCCCCTTATTCTTTTTTTCCACAGAGATTAAAGATAGAGGATTTAAAACAGAGTATTCAACTTCATGTTGGGTCCGTTAAGGGCGTAACACGGTCACTGAGAGCCACAAGGTTCATCGGTGCTCCTCAGGGTATCAGCATCCATCAGCTGTCTGCGCTTGTTCACATGCTCAGGGTTGAGCTAATCACCAGATTTGGAACAGGGAAGCAATCCTCTTCCAGATTAGCTCATCAGAGACTGCTGGGTTTTGTTTGTCTTTCTCTACAGCATAATGCATGGTCTGGAAGCGACTGCAAATGTCACCCAGCAAATCTCCTCCTAGCCGGGAGGACTTAGAAATGCCCTTGATCTCTCCTGTTCTCCTCCTGTGGCACAATTATTGTGGCACTTCATCTTCTAGCACAGAGTTTGGGTCTGTTGTGAGAAGCCTGGAAACATACAGCATCCCAGGGTGAGAAGAGACACAGCGCCAGGATGGAGCACCTGCAGCCCGCCTTTCTGCAGTCTGAGAGGCTGGATGACTCAGGTGGTGCCCTGCAGTCCTCACCTTTAATTCACCTGTGTGGCCTAACCCTTGCTCTGGAATGACTGCCACGGAGGGAGCTCTGTGGATGGAATTTACCTACATATCTCTAGATGTACATGACTACCCCTGAGCTGTTGGCTCTAGGTTCAGTTTTAGTGTGAGGAGTGAAAGACAGTCTTTTGGGGTTCACCTCTGTGTTCAGTCTGCATTCGGTCAAACAAGTTCCACCTGTAATAATGATACCATTTCAGGCTCCAACTTTAACTCCCAGTACGAATGTAAGCAATATGCTGGGCTTTGCTTTACACTCTGGCTGTGAAAAAGACTCTTAAAATTCAGCAAAAGAGAAATAAAGCAAGTCACTGTTTCATTTGCCTGCCAACCTTAGCAAAGACTGACATGTCAAGTGGGATCAAGATCACCCCACTCGATGGTAGACATTTAACCAAGCCAGCTAAACAAGCCTTAGTTTCTGTACAATCAACAGACAAAAAGAGGCTCCTCAGAGAGGGAGTCAGTTAATTTGAAGATCTGACAGCTCTGAAGAGCCTCCTTCCCTCCCTGAAGCAGAGGACAAATGTGACTAGGTTGGCTCCAATAAGCAGGATGAATACAGGCCTTAGCGAGGAACGAACTGGGAAGACATGAAAGTCAAGAGTGTCATGAAACCTGCTGCAAATTCGACATCTGTTTTGTGCAGTGTGTTTTTCTCACACACAGATTCAAGGTGGTTGCAGGGGTTGTACTTTGCTCACCCCTTGCTGACAACCGCACACAGCCATCCTCTCTCACATGGGCTGTCCCACCACAGCCAAATAGTTCCATTCCAGGTTGCAGCACCACATTCCCAGTGCACTCTGGAGAATGAGCCTTTTCCCTGCCTAAGATCAACCTACAAAAGCACAGCTGAGTTTTCAGAAAGTATTTTACCCCCTGCCTGCTCGCAATGATACAGATAGCTTTCAACACAAGTTAGAAAGTATTGGGGGCAAGGAATTCTCCTCTGAGAATTCCCAGTGTTAAGGCCTTCATGAAAGATATCATTATAAAGAAATGAATGAATGCATTTGTCAGCCTCTGGGAGGTTTCAGAGTGGCTTCTATTTTTATCTCTTTTTATCCCTTGAAGGAACTGAGAACTAATATTTGCGATGCCTGACTGAGGATATTAATGTTTTCAAAAAGCTGCCATTCCTTCCAGGGCAGGAAATAGAGTAACCTGTTTGGGTTTTTTCACTGGTTTGTCTCTTGAAATGAAATTTCTGTGATTGTGTTTCCAGTAAGATGTGCCTGCAGGACCACCCAAACCTTCTATTCCTCTCTATCCAGTATCGAACCTTAACAAACCTGAATGATGTGTGACCAGCTAACACATGTCCAAAATACACTTCTTTTTCTTTTCTTGCAGTATTTTTGCTATGCCATGTGCTATTGTTTAGTCAGAACTTACAGACAGCCCAGAAACCACAGGTTCATGTAGAATCACGAAATGTTTTTATTGAAGATAAAACGCTGAGAAGAGAAAACAGAATGCATTAAAAGGACATTTTTAGAACAGAATCATCTCATGGATAACTGTTATATCGGTACCAAAACTCTCCAAGTGTAATGATTTGCCTGCCTGGAGCAGAAATATTTCTATTTATAGTTAACAGAGTGGTAAATCATTAGTCCAGTTACTGGTACGTTCACGTCTCATACAAGCTTCCACAAATATGAGAAGGCTTTTTGAAAAATCATCACCCGCTACTGCAAGACTAGATGAGACTTGTCTAAAAGACCACTGATGCTGCATTTGATGAAGCAGATGGGTCACTGCTGAGCACACACTATTACCTTGCCAGAGGCTAGGTCTATTGTCAGAGCGACACTTCTGGCCTCCATTGGCCCAAAGAGCAAACAATCAGCAGCGGAAATTGAGACCAGAGATCCCATCAAAAAAAAAAAGATGGTAAAAAGCTCTCTGCATAAGGATGTATTAAGAACCCCTTCCTTTATGGAGCAGGGATTTCATATATATTTTCATTCATTACATTTCAAATTTCACTCTTCACAATATAAAACCATTACCAGCCTAGTCACACGTTCACTGTCTCAGGACTCAGCATGGGGAAGAGGATGAGACACCATAACCTCTGAGTGCCCTGCTGCAGAAACAGGGCAGGCTTGCATTTTACAGAACTTTTTCTTCTTGATTATTTCCCCTGCGAAATTAAAATAAGCAATTTAAAGGCAAATTTGAATTAGCATACTGAGGATAGTTTATCATTTATGAGATGGAAATCAGGATCTTGGATGACTGAACTCATTAAAGACCATTTGGAATAGTTCCCATCTATTTCCTTCCACGGTACCCACACAACAAATAATTCACACAGTAATTAATGCCACGTCTTCCCAAACAATACATGCTTCCGACAGGAACTGTTCAAGTAGGAAATGCATGAAGCTGCGCAGAAATAGCGATAAGCTTAAAATACACACCAGCAAAACCAGGAAACTTTGTGTTAGAGTGATCACAGCTTCTTTAGCTGAACTTACTTGGCCAAAGACACCCCTGAATTAGTTCAGAGGTCAGTGGTGCTAGACAAGGGATGAGTTTGGTTGACCAGACCTCTGCACTGGCACAGCTCCTGTCTGACCTCATGTCAGGGGTTCACAACAGACAGTGCTCTTTTTGCCCATGCAGATTACATGATGTAGCACAAGCCTGTTTTCCTCCCCAGCCGTAGCCCACAGGGCTATTTGCATAGCAGAGAATTAAATACTTATCCAGCATTGCAAGTACCTGTGAAAAGTTCCTACAGGCACAGCTATACTCTGCAAAGCAGCACAGCCCTGGGAACCCTCCACAGGGCCAGCCGAGGAACCTGCAGCAGGACAGCTGTGTCAGCACAGTGCCGTGCCTGGGCTAGCCCTCTCGAGAGCTGGGGAGGTAATTAGCTCGGGCAGGCTGCCATATTTTTAGAACCTAAGAGCCTTGAATGGCAACATGGTGAACTACGCAGGTGCACAGGCCTCTTGGACCATCTCCCCTTGTGCTGCAGTGCTCACTCCTGCAATGCAGGAAGGAGCTGGTCAGGTCTTGCAATACGGAATTGCTTGCTTCCAGCTGCTCTTTCACTGCTTGTGAAGGGTTGGTAACCTCACCTCCAGGCTGTGGTGCTGCATTTCAGAAGCAATCAAAACAATCCCGGTGACAGCCACTTGCCATCGCTCTCCAGGGCAGGGGCCTGAGGATGTTGTGTGGTCTGTGCATCCCAGAGATTTGTTCCCTTCCAGAGGGTACTTATCCACCCAGCATCTCTGTAAAACACTGGTCACATCTTACGAGAGGAACTCAGACACAGAGAAATTAGATCTTCCCAAGGAAACTTATGACAAAAGAGAGTTGAAGCTGGATCTCCAGATTCCCACATTTACCATCCTAAAATACAGTTTCTTCTTTCCTTCTAAACAATAAAGCAATGTAACAGGCAAAGATTTTGCCCTGTCCATATGTTTAAGTTTCATACTATATCCACCAGCATATGAAGTAACAGTCAGCAAGTTACAGACATTAGTAGGGCACCTGGCAGAGTAAGCGTAAGGACAGAAGCTTCAACAGATGAAGCATGCAGGAGGGACATCATGGTTGAGATCCCTGGAACAAAGGTGTCAGCCAAGAAAAGGACCCCATCTTTAGAGTGGAAATCCCACTGCCAGGCACTGAGTCAGGGACAAATACCCATTAGAGAACCATCTCTCTCTCAGTTGACCTTACAGAACCATGTGATTGCCACCACATCTCCCTGGAAAACAAGAAGGAGCATGAAAAATACAGGGCTCAATGATTCCTCTTTTTGCAACCCCCACAAGCATCATCACACCTGCTGTTCATTAAGTGTGATGAAACATTTCTGCTCCCTTCTTATCAGGCACAGGCATTTGGGTATCACTGAGCCTCCTGCACAACCAATGGGGAGAATCTGGTCCAGCGCTGCAGCTCTGCCTAACAACATCCCTGGCTTTTTGTTTTGCTCTCTCTAAAGGAGAACTCTCAAAGCAGTCAAATTGATTTTAATTTGTTTTTAAATGGAAAAAGAGAAACAGCTTAGAGGTTGAAAATGTGCAGTAAACAAAACAGCTGTTCTGTAAACCTTTGAAAAAACATACTTTACAATGGTAATTATGACAGATTAAACAACGAGTGTCATCAGTGTGATGGTACAATGCACACAATACTAACTGTTTCCTACTCAAATATTTGCAGACATCTCCAATTTTTTATTTTAATGAAATCTCATCTAACTCTTGAATTGACTTTAAGAACCATTCTGAGGCTCACAAGAGCTTTCGCTGTCAGAAGCTCTGTCAGATATTTGAACTGCAATTTGCCCCCAGTGGTTCCCGGCTTGAGCTAGAGTAAAGCTGTAAACGTAGCTTTTTAGGAGGTGGCGAGTCTGAAAAATCTCTGCCTACAGAGAGAACGCTAAACCCTGAGAGGAACTGAGGACCTATCTTGCTCTGCAGTTACAACAGGAATTGTAAGGACCCCCAAAGCTTGAAGAAAATTTTTGGTGCAGATTTTCTCTGCTTCCCAAGCATACGCCCGCAACTGTGCAGCTGTGTGATTAAGCTGTCCTCTTCGAATAGTTAAGCACCTGGAATCCTCTCGTCATTCAGTACATATGTGCATGACAAGTATATGGGCTGCAACCATGAAGCCAAAGAAAATAAATCGATCCCCTGGAGAACTTTCTGAGGGCTGCTCAGCTATTGGATGGGGAGTAACACAATTTAAACAACGATACATTAATTAATGCGAAATGACAGCACGTGCACCCATGGGGTTTCCATTAATACCAAATAAGCTCATGACGGTTTATATCAAATAAAAGGAAAGACTGCTGGTAAAGCCTGTGTGTGCTAATAACACCAGTTATTTAAGGAAATTGGCTTTGCTGGGCATTATGCAAAGAATATTCAATGGGCTGAATCCTGAGGTTGACCTTTCACTATTGTTTTCTTTTAAGCAAAAAAGCCTATTGGCTTTAATAAGAACTTTTTTCAAATGAAGGAAATCACCTTAGATGTGACCCTTATGGGTATGTCTCATTGTCACGTTCAATATAGTTGTCTAAGCTCCTGTATTTGTGACATCCTGCTTCCCGTCGGCTCTCACGGTGTCATTCTCACTCAAGCATTTGCCAGATTTTCCCATGTTTTCTTTAAGTGTCTGCTTGGACTGAGTTTTCTCAGATCCAAGAAAGATGATGAGGCCTGTCCAGTGCGGAAGGCGAAGCTGTGTTTTGCCGCAGTCCCATTAATCCTTGAAGAAATTTGGAGTCAGAAGGCAAGCTGGCATGGGTTGTATTTCCAAGCTGGCTGTGAAAGCCCTGGATTCACACATATTTTAAAGGCCAACCGTTTTCCTCCTCCTGAGGTAATGAGAAAACAACCCTGTGTGCCACCCCTGCTGACTCTGCAGAAGTAACTCTGCCATAAGCCTTTATTCTCACCACGCTGAGAAAGTAAAATAGTACGGGCAGCAATGAAATAGTTAAAAAGACAGGAAACAGACTAGTGTTTGCCAAATGGAGAAGAGACACACAACTAGGCAAATAATGTTTATTTTAACGCTCCCAAAGTCTGCTAAAGATAGTACAGAATGAAAATAAACGTGAGAGCTATCAGGCTGCAGTGACAGGAGCTAACAAGTATCTTTAAGGCAGGATCACAAGGGAGGTATTTTGGCCCTATATGTCTGAATAGGTTGTGCACCAGCTGTTCCAACCACCCAACTGATGAGGCACTTTGTGGACAGGAGGGTACACCCTGAGAAGTGGGAAGAAACCATGGTAACCTTCATTTTGATGGATCTCAAAACACCTGTGCCAATAATACCATTGCAACTGTTCCTAGACTGCTCTATGCATCACTAGATCTAGGTCAGCACAAAATTAAGGATCGTGAAGTAGAATTTGGACACAGGAAATAGCAAAGCTACCTGCAAAACTCTGCACAATATACAAAAACATATGCAAACAGTGATTCAGAATAGATTCAACATTCTCATTTTACTTTATTCCTTTTCAAAATCTTTCCTGGATTTTTCAAGAGAGAAACCTATATATATTGCAAAAATCTCAGAAGCTTTGCTCACGTATTTTGTAATTTTTTATTTTTTCTGAACTAAAGAAGAGAGTTTATGAAAACTGAGAGACTTATCAAAGGCTGGTATCCTTATTCCTGAATTTCTTCCTGTTTATTGCCCTTTTGCAAGTGGCTGACTCAACAGACAACTGCGAAAAGACTAAATAAGTCTTCTCTGGGTGACATTTTAAGTTGGAGTATTTTAAGAACTGCTATTACGTTGTAGCTGAATATTCCAGCAGACTGTCTGATCCCCTTCTGAATCAGAGTGCCACCAGGCTAAATATTTGCACAAATTCCAGGCATTGCCCTGCAGATTCTGCACAGGGAAGCGCAATTTTATATGCAGGTCAACCATGGCTCTTTACTCTAGTATCTGAGCTATAAAATACACAATCTTTAGAATGACACCAGGCAGGATAAGTAGATTTAATTGTAGATCCAGAGAAACCCATGTCTCAAGATATTTTTTTTAATAGTCATATTTACCCATCCTTAAACAGGTTAACATCCTGTTAAATCCTTATACAAACACAACTGTATAGAGATCTCTTTGTACAGAGAGATCAATAAATCTGAAATTTTACAAAAATTAAGGGCAAAAGAAGGCATTCCAAAAGACAGATTTGAACCAAAGTTGCTGAGTTGCTGCTAATGATACCAGTTGTCTGGGTTGGAATTTTTTTAGCTGAAATGTTAGTGCTTCACACATACAAATAAGGTCAGTGAAAGACTTCACTGAATCAGCAAAATTTCTGCCTTCCAATCTTTTAGAAAAAAGTAGGAGAACTGAAGTCTAGTTCTAAGAAAGGAGGACGGAAGAGACTGCACTGAGAAAAACCGTAACTATTTTTAGAAGATTACTAATGTAACTAATGTAGATCCTAATATGTACCTGCTGCCTTTAGGGCAGTAGCAGGTAATGAAACTTGGCTCCATAATCCTGCCTCTCTGAGGCACGCCTATTTCCTAAACCACTCTTTTGTGACATACAATCTAAAGAACTGTTATCACAAGTCTTCTTAAAATGGTGGTTAGCAAAAACTAGACTATTGGAAAGAAAAAGATCTCTTTTTTTTTTTTTCTAACTTGCTTTCTATTCATTTTGAAGAGAAGTATGCTGTTGTGACCACAGGATCATCTTAATAAAATACACCAACAAGAGCAAACTTAAAAATCGATACCCCTATTGGAATAATTGGTTTGTCAGCAACTTGCTGATCTTACATAGCTTATTAACACTTATAGTTTTCAACAGTATTCAGTATTTTCTATCCGTATTGTCTGTGCAGAATGAAATACAGGAATAGGGCTGATTTTCAGGGACACGAAACCGAAAATTTCAGTTTCATGTGAAACTGTTGGAAGTGCAGAGGCTCAGCACCTTAAAACAAGGCTTTGGCTCCTCTGTAATTTAGCCTCTAAACTCAGTCACAGTTAAAACACACAAATATGCATCTCTTGGGTACACAGGTTGGACGTTCCAAAATTAAGAGACTGGAAATCTTGGACTAAATATCATAGTCACAGCACACCCATCTATAAAATGGGCAAAACGCCTATCCATCGTCCTCCCAGGGGATCTCAAGAGCAACTATTTGACCACTGTTAAATACATCCATCATTTCAATGTATCAGGGGGTCTTCTGTTATTCTTCCTTTATGGAGAACGACAACTAAACTGTCAGGCCCTCCTGGGAATGGGCTAGGGGAAAAGGAAACACAACGAAAACAGATGACTGATGACAGGAGATGAATGTGGCAGTGAAATGGACTGGCCATTTGTTTCATCTGCCACAATGTCAATACAATGGCAACACCCAAACCCTAGCAGCCTTGATGGGAAAGGGCTCATAGCTCTTAGTTGCATGTGCTTCGAATAGAGGCAGTGGAGGAACCAAGAACTTTATTAGTCACATCTTAAGCCTTGGTCACAATTCAGAGATCAAACTCCTTTGCTCCCTTCTCAGATGTAACAGCTAATGAAAGATGTCCTTTAAATAATAATGTTCATAACGATCAGGGACCTAAGCAGCAGTGAAGAGTCGGATCCTTTAACCATTTCCCACTAGTTTCTGCTCTTCTAAAAAGTGACTGCGATTTGGCAGAGGAAGGAAAGGGGAAAAAAGGAGGGAATAAAAAGAACAAAAAGAGAGAGGTTTGGTCTTTCTTTTAGTTACTTCCCTAGTGGCAAATAGTGAGGGTGTACTGTAACTTTAACCAAAGACCATCTGGTTAGGATACGCTGTTTTAGAGTCAACTTACTAATTGAACAAAATTTTGTTCCTAGCATGGCAAGCATTTTCTGTGCATGTAGCAAGGAGACTCTGGTGTAAGAGAAGGGTAGTCAGGGAGGTAAGAGTGCTCTGTTTGCCAGGAGGGAGGCGAGGAGCGAAGTTCTCCAGAAGGGTGACAACAGCAACTCCCAGTTTACATGCAAACAGGAGAGAAAATAGGGCTTTATCAATGCATGTCCAAGGCACCCATGCATTACAGAGGTGGAGACGTTAAATATGAAGAGGTGACATTTATAGCCAATTAGAAAAATCTAGCTAATGTGGAACCACAGGTTTTAAAATCTCAGATTTTACAGTAACTGGAGAGCACACTCCAGCACACAGCCCTTAACACAGACTTCAGTGTCTCTCTTGAAATTGAAAGAGGCCGCAAAGAAGCAGAAAACAGTTTAACATCCCTCCCTGCCTCCACAGGCACTTGTGCTGGCTGATGGAGCACAGTGTGCCATCCTCTTCTCCTCTGGCTGTTACTTCTTGTGGTCCATAGTGGGGAAATGAATCACAGAATGATATGGGGTACAAAAGGACCTCTGGAGATCATCTAGTCCAACCCCCTCTGCTAAAGCAAGTCTTCTTAGAGCAGGTTATGCAGGAACTTGTCCAGGCAGGTTTTGAACATCTCCAGAGACGGAGCCTCCACCACCTCTGGTCAGCCTGTTCCAGTGCTCTGCAAATGAAAACAGAACCAGAGCCTGGGCCGCTGCCTTCAAAGCCGAGGGCTGGGGTACAGAAGCAGCTGCCACACTTAGGGCGCCTGCGAGCAGACACCAAGGAGCACCTGCTTTCCACCAGCCTGCCTTTCCAGCCTCCAGCCAGGACAGGCCGCAACATGGCTGTTGCAAGCCCCACGCTGGGTGCACACAGGTGGCCACACATGGCAAACTTCTCACCTCCCTATGCTTAGGATCATAGAATCACAGAATGGTTAGAGTTGGAAGGGATGTCAAAGATCATCAAGTTCCAACCCCCCTGCCATGGGCAGGGACGCCTCTCCCTAGAGCAGGTTGCTCAAGGTCCCATCCAGCCTGACCTTAAACACTTCCAGGGATGGGCATCCACAGCTTCTCTGGGCAACCTGTTCCAGTGCCTCACCACGCTCACAGGAAAGGATTTCTTTCTGATATCTAATCTAAATCTCCCCTCCTCCAATTTAAAACCGTTACCCCTTGTCCTGTCACTACACTTCCTGACAAAGAGTCCCTCTCCAGCTCTCCTGTAGTTCCCTTCAGATACTGGAAGGCTGCTGTAAGGTCTCCCTTATCAGGGACTAAGCATCCCCTCAGAGCACCTGAGGCTCCAGGCCCTACCCCGCCCTGCCGACACACGTCCAACAGGGACTACAACTCCCGGGGTGCTTTGCGAGGCACGTTGCGGGGCGGCTGAGAGCCTTCCCCGCGGCGCTCCTCCCCTAACGCCCCTGGCGCAGCACTCTCGCGAGACTGGGCCTGGGTCTGCCATGGCGGCGGAGGCCGGGGAGCGGCTATTCGCGCTGGAACTGCTGGTGGAGGCGGTGCGGGTGGCGGCGCCGGGCCTGGGCCCCTCGCTGCGTCCGGCCGTGGCGCTGCGCCTGCTGGACTTCCCCACGCTCCTGCTCCGACCCGCCGCTTCGCCTCAGCAGCCTGGAGGCCGAGGAGGAGCCGCCCCCGCCCGGCATCGCTAGCCCCCACGGGCCTGCTTCACCTGCCGCCTCCCCTCAGCCGGGGGGCGAGGAGGAGGGTGAGGAGGAGGAGGGTGAGGAGCTGGAGGGCAACATCATTTGCCCTCCCGTGCTCTACTACAGCCGAGAGCCTGCTGAGCATCATCTGCCTCCGGCAGCGGCCACAGGGATACGGGAGCACGTCGAGGCCTGGAGACTGCAGGAGAAAAACAAGGTCCAGAGCCCCCCACGTCCCAGTGCTGGGCCCTCACTGTTGCACCCCACCAGCCCTCCACAGCTCCACAGTGGCCTGGGGCAGCTGCCGCTGCTCAGTGCCTTGCTGGCAGAGCTGTCGGTGCTCACCCACAGCGCTATGCCCGCTGCAGTCCACCCCGGTCTGGCCTGGCTCTACCAGCCCTCGGCGAGTGGTGGTGTGGCCTCACAGCCCCCCAGCCCTAGCTGCCCCTCTACCCTCAAGCCTGCAGAGGCACCTGTGGGGCGTGATGGGAGCAGTGGAGCTGTCAGCCCTCGATTGAAGCAAAGCCAGCAAGAGGCCACCTCACCAGGGTCTTCTCGGGCGAGGAGAGGACCTACGAAAGTTGTATCCCAGGGAGAGACAGGCTCCGAAAGGAACTGCCAAACTAAGGAAAACAGACCTCCCAGAAGGAAACTGTTGTATGGGCTGACAAATACACTGAGGCTGCGGCTGCAGCAAACCAATCCTGATAAGCTGATAATTCATGAAAGGAGAGAGCAGTACAGAAAAAAACAAATGGAGATGCTGAAGGAGAGAAGCTCTTTATCCAAAAGAAAGTTGCTCAGAAATGCTGGGGAACAGCATGTGGTTTCTTGCAGGCAGTGTATCAAGGGAGACAGTTCAAAGCAGAATAATCAGTTTGATAAAACTGTTGGGGTTTCATTACAAGATGGTGCTCTCACAGAGAATGTTTCTTCGAAAGGAGATGTGTCCCCTGACCTGCGGGAACAGGCTATTACAAGTCTATTGAAGGAGGATGAAATTGCAAGCGAGGAACGTTCCTGCAAAGTTACTACAAACCCCTTAGTGGATGAACCTGTTTTAAAATCTGCTCACAAGGAAAAGTGTGCGAAAGCCCAACTCCCAGCAGCTTTCCCATCAGATGCTAATGCAAAGGGAAATAATGAGGAAGCAATACACTTAATCCATCGTAAAACCACAGAGCATGATGATGCATCTGTTGTAAGTGATCATAAACCAAGTCCCAGCAGGAGTGTTGAAAACAACTCTGAATTCATATACTCAGATGACTTCGTTGCTAGTCCTGAGAACACAGTGTATTCAGAAGATTTCACTAGCGCTGAGTGTGCAGACAGAGACTCAGAAGCTCTTGACAGCAGTCCCAAACCTCTGTGGCTTGAAAGCCCAAAGCAAGGTCGGTCAGATACAGAGCCAGAATCCAGCAGGTCCAGAATTTCAAAGACAAGTCAAAGAGCTGAAAGTACTTCAGCCCTTCTGCCAGTTCCTTCGGCTTCATCTCCAGTCCAGTCTTTGCAGAGAAACAGTGACTTAAAAAACAGGAAGAGAACTAGCGTTGAATCTGTTGATTCACCTAACCTTGCTCAAATGGAGGCATCGTTATTAGATGAAGAACAGGAAGCCCGACAGATGAGTAAGGAAGAGAACAGGGTTGATCAGCATATTAAACAAGTGTCTACACTGAGAAGCAAACAAGTTAGCTCTGATACTGATCCAAGTATAGGAAAGGGGCAGAACTCTGCAGGAAAAAGTGAGGCAGTAACAGAGGGTAGCTCTTACTTGCCATCTAACATGTCTGATCTACAACTTGGCATCCTGGAAAAGAGTATGTCAGACAAAGAGGATGATTTTCTGGGAAAACTCGGTGTTCCTAATCAGTACAAAGATATCAGTGAACTTATAATAAACAAGCTTCCAGGATACACAATGTAATTACAAGTTTTCACTACGTGGATTCAGATATTTAAACTTTATAAGGCCTGCTACATTTAGCTGCAATATACACAAGTAAATTTAAGACTTTATCACACACATTTAATACGTTGGTGATCTAACTTAAGAGGTTTTTAAAATAAACGCTATTTGAATCTCTAATGAACGGCTCTTAAGTGGTACATACAGCATGACTTCAGTGTCAGTATCTTAATACAAAAGTAATCCAAACGGCACAAGAAACTTAACTTACTGTCAGCAGATGAAGACAGAAGCACCAAATCCAGTCAGTACCTGCAAAACTTGTCCAGGGTTGAGGTAATAACATACAACAGAAACACCCAAGTACAAAATACGTTCCTAACTGAACATTAAGTTTTTATTCCTCATGAAAATAATTCCATGCTTCATTTTCATTACAAATAGTTACTTAAAACATAGTCACAACCAGTAACAGCATGGACTTCTATCAGCTAATCTGTGTAATGGTGTATTTCACTGTTCTACCCCTACATGCTGACAAGAAATAGATGAGCCCTTTTAGAGTTCCTTAGGTTGAAGTTTCTCGTTTAAGTTAGATTTCCACAATTTATTATAAAGTAGTTTAAGAATTATTGGTGACAGTAAATCTATATAATCTGGGAGAGCTGTGAGAGGTTGATGGAAGTTACTTGACCTTGAAGACTAAGGATGTGCAAAGAGTAGGAAAGAGTGCAGTAAATTTGCAACGCTTCACAACTCCCTGATTGCAGTCTCTGACAAAGGGGGAAGGGGGGGTCAGCACCCATAGTCCAGAAACTTGCAACAAACGAACATATTACATCATGATTTAAGGATTCGAGATAATCAAGAATTTGCCATGCCCTATTTTCTGTTCCATTGGTTGAACTTCTATCCACCACATCCCCTTTTCTGTTACAATGGTTGAACTACCATCTGATGTTCACTTTTGATTTGTGGTTTGGTTTTTAAGACTTCCAGTTTGATCACTGAACTTAACGTCTATTCTTTTCTAAACTACTGAGGTTTTTTAGAGTCCATATCACTGTTGGAAATGTCAGAGATTTCTTTGACTTGAATCTGAAGAGACCTCAAAATTCCTGCCTTAGTTTTGATGTCTCTTCCCCCACCCACCCCCGCCTTTCAACTCCTTTTGAGTAGATAGTTAGGAATGTAAAGCTGGCAAAGGAGACAATCTCATCATTAAGGACATTTATCCTCAGGGTAAAATCACAGACAACCAACTCCTCTTTTGCTTGTAATTTTCAATCTGACTTCTATCCCCAACTTTTGCATTTCTCACTCTAGTTCTCCAAGTGCAAGAGCCTGTGTTTACACTTTAACGTCTTGGAGGGATTTTTTTATTTCCATCCTACTATGTGTTTATTTTGTAGGAATGAGAGTACGTCTCTATTTAAAATACTAACATCTGTGAGGATTATTCAAGTATCTGATGTTCGCTTCTGAGAACATCACTACTAATTTTTAATCTAAAGATAAGCAGCTGAAATTACACATACATGAAAGGAATCTCTGACCAGAGCAATTCTTAAATGTTACCTAGGGTGCCTGTGTTTCATCAGCTCCATTTCCAGGCCAAACTGTATTTTTTACTTTTTCTTCTAATGCCATGGGCTTCTTTGATACGGATGGATTCAGACTGTCATTTATACATGACAGTAATTTTGATTCTATTGATGGAATAAGATCTTGCAGTTCTTATGGGCAAAAGTATCATTAAAATACAATACTGTGCAACCATTGTTACCGTGCAGCTATTTGAATGAGTTGCTAACACTGAGTTCAGGATTTGAAGATCATTACTTATGAAAACTTTATTTTAAAAATAAAGTTTACTTTCAAATGGGTTGTAGCTCAAGGGCAAATTCACAGTCCTTTTTTTAGCCCTTATTCCATCCTCTTGTTTCAATTTCCAGAAACAAATATGGCAGGAACAATACTTCTTTTGTTTAAATAATGAAACAAATCTCTTTTCCGATAATTTAATTTGGAATAACGTTTCTAATGTTTGTTGTGTCACGGTGGTTATAATTTTTTTTCAGGAGAATGATGAAAATGACGGAAAATGCATACTAGGAAGACAACAGGAGATACTACATAAGAACAGAATTCCAGCATCATGCTTACATGTTTTAGTTTGGTTTTGTCTTTTCAATTATAGACAAGGTAGTTATTGCATGGAGAGGTTAACAGATAGTTTCTACTATATAGGATAATATTTTCAGATGTTGTCTATGTTGTTGTGAGAGTAAATGGTCATTTTACTTAATATTCAAACAGCAACTCTCCATCAACAAAAATGGGAAAGAACTTTGTGTCACTTGATTTATCATTGAAAACACATAAACCAATATATTAGCAAGAAATACCTGCTAATAACAAGAGGATTCTATACGTCAACCAAACAGGGCAAACCAGAGATACTTATTATCAGTATAAAATATGGAAAAAAATAACGGCACTAACAAATTCCCTTTTGTACAAATCCTGTAATAATCTGTCCTCAACTACATTATACTAGCTAGCCAATTTTGTTATTATAGTGTTCATCCTGTGCCCCTGTGATCAAGTTGTTAATGTCAAAGGGTTAATAAGAGATTTCTCTACTTTAAGGGAAGTATTACACCAATGTCTCAAAGACATCATTTCTAAACAGGAAGGGCTAGATTACACGGATCATGCTTGTGCAAGAGACATGGCAATATGCTGGGAGAAGCAAGTAATACTAGCATATGCCCACAGTTCTTGCACGGCCTTCCTCAAACTAGCATAGATAGTGAAGAATGCATGCCTGTTTTTCAGATACCCCATAAGCATCCTGAAAGATACATCTATAAGAAGGAGAACCATAGTGGTAGAGCTGGCGTGTCCAAGGGAAGTAGCAGAAGTGTTGGTGCTCTCTCTGGTAGCCCTGCACTGCTTTTCTGATTCAGCCCTAAGAACGCCAATGCAGGAAAACTACTTTCCTAGGAACATCTCAACTAAAACTGTCCCCTAAGGGCTGCTTCACAAAGTAGAAGAGAAGACAGATGAAGAATCAAGTCTTGTCCCACTAGACACAAAACCACTGTTTTGAAAACTCAATTTCTAGATGTAGCTCAGAATAGCTAATTTTTCCACACGCATTCAATCCATAGTTCTTTGTCAGAGTTCCTGGAAAGATTATTAATTACTGCTCATTACAATATGGGCCCTTATCCACTGAGAGACTGATGCACAACCAAAATGGTTTCTTGCAGTCCCCCAACCATCTGCTTGTGAGTGATTTCAACTGTTACTGAAGACTGAGCTACTCTTGTAAACATGCAGATTTGTTACATGCTTGACAGAGCCAATGGCTACTCACAATGCAAAGTGTCACAAACCAAAATATTTACTAAAATCTCCCTATTTCCTAATTTCCCATAGCCCTTGAGATTTCACTTATAATCGCATTTTCACTGAATGTGCCGTAGTTTTTGTTTTGGTCTCATTGACTCATCTCTAAAAATTTCTTTGCTCCACACTATTAAGAAGTAAACTTTAGTTACTTGTTCAAATTCAGATTTTATATTGTTGTTAGTTCCACTTTAAACTTTATTACAGTGAGATTAAAATGTGAGAAGTAATTACCTCATCTTATTATAGATTCTCACTAAACAAAGCCATCTAGCTTCTTACTTTTGACTTGTTACTTCAGCAACTGATCTTGCTTTAAATCTGTACGATATTCTAGAAATAAGGTAGATGGGTGTTCAAAACCATAGTTTTAATGCTTAAGATAAAGGTGGTTAAATCAGCTCAAATAAAATTGATGGTCCGCCAGTAGTCCCAAACTGAGAAATAAACTCTTTGATATATGCATTAACTCTTTTCAGAATTTATGACCCTAAAACAAGTTTGCTCTGACTGTCTTTTAAACAGTTATTTCGGCATACTATTTGTTAAAGTAAATGTAGATAGCCAGTACTGTATAACTGCTGGTGTGATGGGGAGAGCAGGATACCAAATACTGATAAGTTTAGGACTCTTCACCCCTTCTGCTGTAAGGATTGCCTGCTGTTAAGTAGTTCTGATCAGTCTTACTGCTCAGTCAGTGGCTAGGAACATTTTTAGTAAGTCCCAGCCAGGCATGATTCCTCCATTTCATTTTGTGCTTTCAACACTCTGATTAGATGACACAGTTTCTTTTCTGTTCGTGATTTCTCTGATGATAGTTCCTACCACCTATTTTACAATTTGTAACCCCTCCATCATTTTCGAAGCTCTTTTTCTCAGTTTTCTGAAATTACATCCAGCCCTGGTAACTGTGCGACTGAATCTTTTGACCGAGTTAGTCATTCTTACGACTTTCATTTTTGTAGGTCCCACTATTTTGTGATGCCTGCTACTATAATCATTTTGTTTCCTCTTGTGGAACTGCTGCTCAAAGTTAAACACTAGTCATTATTCGGAAATCTTTGGGACTTTGCTTTCCTTTTCTCTGAATTTATGACCAGCATCTACTTCACTGCTTGCTCAGCTGGGATTGCCTAGAAAAAAGTGAAATCGCTGAATCTTACGTGCACATCCTCAAAAAGTTTTGTTGACTTGTCAATGCAGGATCTTCACCAGCTTCTGAGAAATGTAACACCGCTCATTCCGAGCTGCAGAATGACCATCCAGGATTCTGAACATTTGCCCATGGTTATCAGATGTCAGACCTCTCCTAAACTCAAATCCTTTTCTAAAGTTTTGATTTCCAAACCAAACTTTCTTCTAAGATGACTGAGGCCATCTCTGTGAGAACAGATGCTGCCTTTAATTTAACATGCATTTAAAGCTAATGGCAATCACATCTGCTCTGGCTGATGTTTGCTACCAGCTAGCTGCTTGCATTTTCCATCCTCCCTTTTAGTCAGGATACTTTTTGATTTTAATTTCAGTTTTGTTCATGTACAGATTCTTCTCTCATTTTAAATTCCTTGTATGTATGCGCTCTGTTGTGTTGAAGTCACCTGGCTGAGCTGCAGCTTCACTGCCTTTTTCTTGTTTGGCATTGACATTCAACTGTACTGAACTGCTTTTGTTTTGTTTTGGCTTTTATGATTTCACTTGTCTGAATTTTATATGTCAATTCTAATGTAAACCTCCCTGGACTTCATTGAATTGCTTGCATTTTCCCAGAAGGGTAGATATTGGTTTCTAGAGGATGAATTTCAATGTCTTTTGCTGGAGAAAACAGTATTAATCTTCAGTTCTGCAGAGACCTCTGCAAGTGATTCACTTAACAATTGTTTAAAATAACATGGCTTGGGAGAGGTTATGTTTAAATAACATCTGAGATACACATTACTCCTAACTAAATTAACATTTAATGATTTATTCAGGTACAGTTAATAAAAAAAACCCTAAACCTAAAATTCTAAGTAAAAAAGCTTCAGATGTCTATTATATGTATTTCTTTTACTCATAGACATTTTTCAGATATTTTGGGTGATAGCCTAGTAGATATCCTTGTACATTGCAGTATCTAAACTAACTCAGCTAAGAATTTGCTTCTCTAAATATCTATGAGTGGAAGGTAGCAGGTTTTCAAAAGGAAGTAAAGGTATGTACATGGTCAAATCCCTTGAAATTCCATAGGAGTTAGTCACCTCAAAAATAGGTTGCAGAATGGAAACCCGTGCAGAGGGTTCTAACATTATTATCTCTTGGAATGCAAAAATGTTTTTGAAAGAAGATAAGTCATGCTTCAACAAATATTTTCAGAGCCATTTGGAAAGTTTAGTGCTATCATGATTGAAAGAAACTCCCTTGGCGTCAAGGAAATTCCAGCTCTTTTTCTCTTGTCTTTAACTGTTGGCAGATTCAGTATTTTTCCTGTCCCTTATGCTTATGTACTAAGAGTACATAACCTTTGAATGTCCCCTGAATTTCAGTGTCACCACGCGGTTCAGCCTGTTACTCCTTACAGTATCTCCAGAGCTTTATTTCAGGGACATCTCCCCTCCACCCCAAATCCCTGTTGTGCCTTGATGCATTGCCTGTTCCTCCTTTTCCTCATTACATACATCATGCCATCTCTACAACTCAGCTTGCCCTACTTATAATTCAAAAAATCCTCTGACACTTCTCAGACACCTTTACTGGCTTGTTCTCAACTTTGATATCAAACTGAAGCTCTGCCCATTGTCTGCTGAGCTCTGCATGGTTTATCCCCTCCCTGCTTAGAGTTCTTGTCCACAGGAACATTCCAGACATGAAATTTCAGAGAGAAACCACCAGATCGTGGTCTGACCTTATCTCCACTGCAATTCTTAACGTTTCACCTGGTTACTCCTGACTGCTGGTGTCAACACTGGGATTCAACTATACTAATGATAATGCTGATCAAAAATTAATGGCATATGTACTGAAAAAAACTCTTCAGGAAACATGGTTAAACTTTCTAACATAGAACACAACATAAAGGGAAGCTCTGATACACCATGGGATGCAGTTGTAATTTTCATATTCATAACTCTAACAAGACTAAGCAATAGAATTATTTTAAGTAAGAAACTCTGGTTTCTTATTGGTAGCCATAATTCATAGCCATTGCTGCACTCTTCTGAAACACATTTAACAGCCTTTTGATTGTTGCAGGTCTCTCATCTACTTCTGTTTCTGCAATGCTACTTTACAGCCCTCCAAACATTGTGCAGTTTTATTTGTGAAGTGGAATAGATGCACAGGACTGTCTTCAAAACAAGCATCTTACTAGTACTTCAGGGTCCTTCAACAAAAAGTCAAGAATCCAAAAGCAAGGTACACTACATCTCATATATACCCATTTTTAGCAACAAAATACTGGAGCAAATTCACCATTGTCAAAACCTTTTATTAACAGGAACTTTGGTTCATTTTCAAGAAGAGCTACAGATTCACTAACCCGCTGCTTCCTTGGTTTTCATCACGGTTACACCACTTTTTAATTGCATCTTTTTTTCAAATTTTTAACTGTTGATTAAATTCTGTCAAATTACACAGATGCTACGTGAATTTAGTTTGGGTTGATACAGTCAAGGACTATACTAGGAAACTGCTAATTGCAATAGAGTCCTTAATGACATTTGCTTATTTTTCTGAAACCTTACAGCAGTACAACAGTCAGCCAAAGAAACATTTTTCGTCTGCTGCTGCCATCACATTTCTATGTCCAGAACAATGAGTCATGGGATAACTTAAAGAAGTTTGGTGTCAAGTTGGGAGCTAAGTTCCAGATGTTCCTCTGAAACTTTATTTCCTCCTTTGAAGTCTTAAAATGGAACTGAAATTTTGTTCCTCCAGCCTCTATGAGATTTCTAACACACCAAAGGGAAGACAAAAAACTAATTTTCAAGAAAGTGGCCCCATCTTCTTAACACCCCACACCAAACTTAGGAATAGGAAAGCTATTCAGGGAATGTTTACAGAAACAATTTGAGACATATTTCTAAGCACTTTCCCATTCCACTTAGCATCCCAGTTAATTTGAGAACAGCTTCCTCCACTGTATTTATTACTTCTACTTCTGATCTCAATAGGACAAACTGTGAAGATACGCATTTTGTTTTGGTTTGAGTTTAGCAATAGCATAGATCCCAGCAGTCCTGCTTTTACTGGAGCCATCTCACACAGGCCTGCCAACAGTTCCACAACTGGAGTAAATACCAAAGTTATGGATCAGATGTACAGCATAAAGCAGAGGAAAGCTGTACTGATGCAATATTAACAACAGGAGTTTGCTCTCTGCACTCCAGGTCAAAGAAAGTATGTCTTTCTGGAACAGCCCCACAGGCCTTGCATTTTGACCTGTAGGACATTAAAATGAAGATGGACAAAAACAGGAAGAAGGGAGTAAGTTTTAAGGGCAGGTCCCTCTTGGAGGGACCCTAGATTTGTTTCTCCCCTGACTAACTTAAGCATCTCAACTGGTCTCTCAATTACCTTCCCAATTGCATGAGGAAAAGTTTGTCTTTTAAGACAATCTGGATAAAAATTACTTACATATCAAAAAGGACATTTTGGGTTGGACTCTTAAAATGGGTAATAGCCTATCCTTGCACAAAGCACCATGACTTGCTGATCTTTTCTCTTTCTTTTCAGTTTGGGAGTTGTTCTGGGCAAACAGTTAAAAACAAGCAGTACACATAGAAACACACACACCATCAAACAACGTTTGCCACCCCAATTAAAGACTACAGAGTAAAGCAAAAACAAAGGAAGAAGCAAAGAGGAAAGCCCCGCCACTTGAAGTTTAGAAATTGCTATAAAGCCACTAGTGTTGACAGGGGTTACTTGTTCTCTCTTTTTTCGTCGTCTTCCTGACATCTGTTGGGGAACATCAACAAGACTTTTAAACACATCTGGAGGGTAAGTGCAAAAGTGTCTCTTGATGCAAATGAGTTGCTCAAACACATTAGCTAGGAAAACTCCCATCCCCTGTCCTGCAAGTGGTCAGGAAATCCATTAGGCACCATATCATCTATTACTACACTCTGCTTTCCAAAAGCAGTCTTTGTGAATGCCCTCAGTTCCTGTGTCTAAGTAGGCAGCTGGTTGTGTCATTCAGTTTCATGCTTAGTACTCCTGAAGAGACCTAAATAGTTATGTCCATTTCTGCATGAAAGCTCCCTCCCAGCATTTACTCAGAGCAGGCAAAATTCCAGCTCTGAGAATAATTCTTTGCAACAACTTTACCTCCTACTGCTTCATTATCCCACATTATCCTTCCAGTACCTGAAGGGGGCCTACAGGAGAGATGGGGAGGGACTCCTTATCAGGGAGCGTAGCTATAGGACAAGTGGTAATGATTGTAAACTGAAAGAGGGGAGATTTAGGTTAGTTACTAGTAAGAAATCCTTTACTGTGAGGGTGGTGAGACACTGGCACAGGTTGCCCAGAGAAGCTGTGGAAGCCCCATCCCTGGAAGTGTTCAAGGCCAGGCTGGATGGGGCTTTGAACAACCTGCTCTAGTGGGAAGTGTCCCTGCCCATGGCAGGGAGGTTGGAACTCTTTAAGGTCTTTAAGGTCACTTCCAACTATAACCCTTCTATGCTTCTATGAGCCAACTATGAGGAAAAGGCCAAGCTACCACTTTTCAAGGTACATGACCAAAAGAGAAAAGACCTCCAAGGACACAGGCAGGCAGGGAAGCAGGGTCAAACTCATTACTTTAATTGGCTTGAGTGATTGTCCTTTCTGCCCTGGATAGGCCTGTTCCACTGCAATAAGCTTTTCCTAAGTCCAGCACAGTGAGGATATTTCCTGGCCCAAAAGGTCCTGGCCAAGAGTTTGGGAAGTATGAAGTATATTGATGCACATCCTCGCAGTATGTATCCTTTCTTTTCATAAACCTATGATGGTCGGCAGATTTTCTCCATTTGTTGGTCCTGTTAACCTCTCCTACTCTAACTTCCCAATTTGGGTATCTCATCTCACATCCTGGAAGACATTTGCCTCTAGCAGATTGTTACTTATATTGCACATACTGATGTGATGAGACAGCATGACTTGAATTACTTCCCTAACTGAATCGCAGATTTTACGATCTCAGAAATTCAGATTTTTCTAACAAGGACCCACTAGTTTATTGTGGTTAAAAAAACTGTTTGGGTCTTATTAATGTTTTAGGAAACAATTGCAAAAAACCCCAAAGTTAAGAGTACCCTATGGAAGTTTATTACTTTACACTATTGAGTAAATACTAAAGCAATTCTTTTTGCATTATTTAAACAATAAGATATGTATATTAAAAATCTGCAAAATACATGTAGCAATTGTCCCAGCAACATTAGCACAAACAACACCTGCTGCAATCCAGAACAGAATATGTGGACATAAAAATTAGGAACCATCTGGTGACCTGGCACTTGCTGGTACAGGAATGAAATTTCAATTAAGTTTTATTATGAGAAAGTCTAAGTGACGGCTCCCACTTGAAACCCCAGAGCCAGTAAACTGTCCAAATAAAGAGAAGGATGTCACTCAGTTAATGGGTTGGATCGCACTGCTTGATTACATACTTTGTAAGTAATGTGCTCCCTTCCCCTGTTCTTGGGCACAAACTGCTGATACAGTTGGATTTTCAAGAAGAATTGACCATATGGCAGGTAAACTGGGAATCCCACTGCAGTTTACAGGGCAGTACAATAGATGAGTCAATCATTTCCCAGGTTTGACAAGCCAGGATTGAATCTTGTGCAAGATAAAGCCCAACTGATTCTCTCCTACCTCAATGTTCATCTCACTATCAGAGTGTGATTTAGGTGGTGGTCTTCAGGGTCCCAGAAGAAAACCAGCCCACCAGCACTAGATGAACAAGCCCTAGATTTCCTGACCTCTCTTGGCCATTGATAACTATTATCGCCATGATTTTTTTCTTTAGTATTCAGTATATAAGACTAAGGGTCTTTCAAAAAAATATCAGTCACCTCATCCAAAAATACTTAATGTTTTCTACCTTACAGTTGAGTTATAGTTCTAGTTCCATTAAAGAAATTGACTCTGCAGTTACTGACCCATGAAAGTTATTACAGATCTCAATTTCGTAGTCAAGAAACCAATTTGTGATACAATCACAGCACCTGGAGAGGTTTTTTCTGCTTCAACCGACCTGCAGATGTCTAAACCAGAATGAGAATTTACAAGTAAGAAAATTAAATCCAGATTGTGACCTATTGCACTTCGGGTTCACTCAAGAACAATCCCACAAACCCACACCACTGAAGAGGGTTACAACAGTCTCAATCTCTAGAGAATTTCTCCACTGCATATACACAAATATGTGGATACACTTTACTTTGCAACCTTAGCCATTAACCTTGAAGTACGTATCAGCTTAAGAAGGAAAGTATGATTTCTGTAGATTCAGTTTAAAATTTTCCTTTTTTAGCCAAGATGATTGTGCAAATAAATCACGGCCATCATCCACAAAACCAGTCCATCACAGATTAAGCTTCATTGCACAAGTATAATATTGCTTATTGTTTGTATTTATGCTTTGGGGACACTTTGTATTTAGTAATGATTTTTTCACTCATAAAATTATTTCTCACAGGCCCTATGTTTAGTAAGACAGCAAGCTTTGTACATACAGAAAGTAGTCTCAATGTTTAAAAACCCTAACATAAATTGACTGTATTCCTAAATTCAAGCAAACATCAGTAGCATAATCCTGTTCTCAGAGTAAGTGCTGCTTGGAAACTAAATGGCCAAAGTGCTCCCAAGGGCAGCAATTAGTATTTTAGCCAGTGCAATCATTTGGGGAGACTCTTGTAAATTTAATGAATTCCCCAGTAGCCAATCCATCATAGTCACTAATACACTGGCAATACTGCTACTGATAATGTTGCCAATACATTATAAGCCCTCATTTATTGCCTTAAATTTTAATTCAATGAATTCTGCATATGAACTCTTCTGAGATGGAGATACTTTGTGCTAATGCAATCATAGACAGGCCACTTGGGAGCATAATAATACTGAACTTGGGACATTTGGCAGGACGTCGCTGGGAAGGCAAGACATTTCTCACCCAAGCTCCTGTTCTTTATCTCTTACCTCCCTAATACTTGTGCTGCTAAACTAGAACATAATTAGATCTACCCCTTCTGGGCTTCATTTTATGGATTAGAGGAAAGCACAGGGGAGAGGTCTGAGTGAAACTCGGGCTCCCTATGTATTCAGCCAGCTTTTAGCCATGAATATGGAAGTGCTGAATTCAGCAGTGCCATACAGAAGTACAGACAATAGCACTTGAAGGACTTTAGACTTTGACTCACCCATCCCCTTGCCCTTAGGCAAAAATCAACTTGTAACTACATCAGTCCTGACAGATTTTTGTCTAGCTCATTTTTTAAAAAACCCAGTAAGAGAGATTATGCATCTTCCCCAGGCAACTTGTTCCAGTGCTTAATTATACTGAATGTTAAAATTTTTTTCCCAGTGTCAAACCTCAATGTCCCCTGATACAGTTTAAAACTATTATTTCCCATCATATACACTACAAAGAGAACAAATTATTCTCTTCCTCTTTAAGGGAACTTTCTGTTTACTTAAGACTTGCTTTTCCTCTTGGTTTTTCTCTGGACTAAGCAACCACAGGTCTTTCGGCCTTTCCTCACAGGCCACTGGTCTTTCTTGTTGCTTTCCAATTACAGCTGTAATTTCTTCCTTGAAATACAGTACCCTGAGCTACACACAGTCACTCCAGCAGAAGTTTCCCTAGAACCTAGGGAATACAAAGAACTACCTCACACACCTTTCAGTCTCTCCCTCTTTACTGTTATCTGTGCGTGTAATACACATCCTGCCTCTTCTATTAGTTAGCTGTTAGTGAAAATAGTGAGTACGCCCAGAGTCATAACAGACTCTTACAATGTCTGACTACTACTTATTTCCATTTGGACAGTGACCCATGGAGAACTATGCACTCAGAACACAAAACCAGCCACATGAGAAATTTCCCATCCAGAGCACGTTCCCCAGTTTATCTGCAGGAATGTCAGAGCTCCCCAATGTCAGGACTTGTGACATCTATTGATTCTCCCCTATCCAAACAGCCTGTTAAATGTTCATAGAAAAAACATCGATTGATATAATTTGTTCTTTACAAATCCATGCTGGCTATTACTCATTTCCTTGTTAACTTCCAAGCACTTACAGGATGTTTATGTGATTATTTGTTGGAGCAATTTTCCTCTTGAATTTCAAAAGGAAACAGTCAGGCAACATGCAAGTAATCAGAAGTAACAACAGTCTGTCCAGAAAAACAAATGATGAGTTAAGGAACACAACATACCTTTGCGGATTATGTCTATAAGCAACCAAAACTCTGATAGACAAAATGCAGTTGAATAGGAAAAAAAAAATAGATTTAAAGTGAGACTAAAGAAATCCTTCATGTTCCTTACTCTTCTTTACTCACTGTGAAGGTAGACCCACCAGAACACATGGAAATGTGATAATGATAGCACTAAGCCACAGCATTATGATCAGTCTCATTCAAATCCCGGAACAACTTTGCCTTAACAGGACAACTTGACTGCTACAAAGCTACCGTAACAAGGTAAGCAGTTCAAGATGCTCTGAAGAGAAGTATACGTATTCTTGTGAGTCAGAATAGAAGTTGCATTTCCACTAAGTAGAAATTGCATTTCTACGTAGGTCGGAAATGACATAGGGTCATGACACAGATTTCTCACCATCAATGCTTAGGAAGATGTTTCCTTCCAGGCATATGAGGAAGAGGATTATCATCTCTAAAGCATGAAGCACTGATTCCTGCTGGTGACAGAAGAACCCAAATCAGAAAGAAATTAAAATGTTTATGGCAACATAGTACTTGGGCTATGTAAAAAATAATAAACTAGGAAGGGCCAGAACACAGACCTATGCCCTGGGAAATGAACAACTGTGCTGTTTAACAGCCTTCACCTCACCAGCGGCGCTTCAACTGCACCCAGCAGCCCTGTCCCAAAAGTGCAGGCTTGGTTTGGGGGACAGCATGAGCTGGGGGCTGTTCCCAGGAAACACGCCAGATAAGATTGTCCCTGTACAGAAAACCAAAGAATGTGATGATATTGAAATGATTACAGCTCTGCCTCTTGGTGATGGGCTGGAAAATAATCTCAGCCTGTTGTATTTACTATTTTACAGGAAAATTATTTTAAGGAACAGCATGATGACAAAGTGATCTTTTCCGTTAAATGACAGGGCCCCTCCAAATCCCAGCTTTCATGGTGGAAAGTCTTGAATGTAGTTGGAAGGGAAGAGTTATTGCAGGTCTTCAGGTAAACTTCAAAAATAAAGCAGAAGGTGATGCCAAGATGTGCTTTCATGCCTCCACATCACACTGTCTCCAATTTTTACCTCCTTCCTTGGACCTCAGACCTCCAGAATTTCTCTTTGCTCACCCCAGCAGAATCAATTTTCTTAATCTTTGCTTTAAACCTCCCTCTTCATATTTCCTTCCACTTGTGTATCCCTTAATTACATTTCACCTTCCGACCAATATTTAAGCTTCTCTTTTAAAATTTGTACGAGCTCTTTTTTAATTTTCATAGCTGGACTCAAATTATATTTCCCTCAAATAAAAAGCTGCAGCATCTTTTCCTCCCTAAATTTTCAATACTGTTTGGATTCAAGCCTGCGCTGAGTCACACAATTCATGCAAAAGACAGAGTTTTGCAAAACTTTTGCATTTTCCATTCATTCATTTTGACCATTCAGTCAGCATTTTCATACCTAGAAAATATTTTTAAAAGGAAAAATATTTTCAGTTTATTGTTATCTGACAAACTGCTACATACTGTGCACCAGAATGAATAAAGCTGTGACAGACACCTTGATCAAAGGCAAAAGTTAAGCTTCATGTCTCAGCAAGCACTGGTGGAATCTATAAAATCTAAAAGCAGATTATTTTGAGCACCAGGAGACAGTATTTCAATAAATGCTTTTTTCAATAATCCCAAATTTAAACAATAATATTGTTAAGAAAAGCATATGGCACATAACAGATGGACCAACATTTGCATGAGATAGATCCATGAAGGAAGAGAGAAACATAAATGAAGAATAGCTTTAAAAGTTATGAACATTAAAACCAGCAGCAGAATTTGCAAAGCCACAACAGAGCTACAGCATGCCCTCCTTCATTGCTTATGCATGACTCCAACTTTAGTGTGCTTAATAAATCATTCTGAACCTTGTATTCATACTGGATTTTTAAAAAGATCTATCAAACAGATAGTTCTTTAACTCTGTATTTAGAATTAATTTTGCTTTAACCAATCAAAACGTACCTTTTAAATACACACTTAAATATGTAACCATCAAAGTAGGAACTGCTATTTTTAATTTTAAATTTGCTCTACAAACATATTAATCCATTCCTATTTCACAAGGGAAAAAGAC
Organism: Thinocorus orbignyianus; assembly: GCA_013400375.1. Taxonomy (NCBI): domain Eukaryota; kingdom Metazoa; phylum Chordata; class Aves; order Ciconiiformes; family Thinocoridae; genus Thinocorus; species Thinocorus orbignyianus. The sequence continues at coordinate 715,998 of VXBW01006000.1, forward strand.
AGTACCACCCATATTTTGCATTTTCTGATTCAGTTTGATTTCACTGTTCATACATAACTACTAGATGTGATGCAAAAGCTTAAAATAATTTTTCTTCACACTTCCCCTATAGAAGGCTACTCCACAGCTTCTGGGGTAGCGCAGAATATGCGTGTTAATGCTTTTTCTTGTCATGGACCATGTGAAATTAACTTTTGACTCTAAACACGGTTTCTGTTCTCAAAAGGATAAAGTACAAAGAGCCAAATCTGAAGTGGACTTGCTTGGGTGGTTTGGGATTTCTGTAACAATTGCTTTAAGCATGGATATGAGGCTTTTAGTGCAGTTCCTGTTACATTATTTAGGCTTGACTGTATTACCGAAAAGGTGAATTTGTAACATAAACAAAAGAGAAAAAAATTATTTACTAAGTCAGATTTCCCAAGAGCTTAGACTGGAGACTTCTTAGCAATAACAAGAGTTCTTCCTTCTGTGTTACTCTCCCTTAGGGAAGAGATGAATTGCGTGCTTTTACAGTGTGGAGATATATTCATTTGATGTCAATTTTTAGCTATAACCTATCAGATTTTACAACAGGGGGAACTTCTAATTCCAGGAGTGAATCCGTACTTAGTACAAGCAAGGAGAGAGGGATCTCAGCATTACAGACTGGCAACAACATGGAGAACCTGTCGTCTTATTAAATACAATGAATATGTATATTTTTTGAGTCAGCTATAGGTGTTAGCCCTTAGAGCATAAAAATTCGCAGATAAGAAGTTGTAAATTATGGAAGAGATCTCCCTTCAACAGAAGGCAAACAGGAGAATTTATCACAGAGCCACAGCACCATAAAGACCAGACTTTCAAGACAGGCTGAAAAGACCTTTCCATTGGGAACAAACCACTTAGTTAAATAATAATATGCCAAGTTTTAAAAGTTTTCTTATCTAGGACTTTACTAAAGGTTGTACTAAAGGTGCAGTAAAAAAGTATAAGAAAAGGGCACATGCACAGTAGCCCTTCCCCACTTTACTCCCAGCCTTTGCTGGATGAATTGTCCCAGTGACACATCCTTGACAACATGCTGATGATCCCTGCAGTGCTAAAGTAATTGTTTCAGCCAGCTGCAACCCAGACACCCTTGCTCTATCCTTTTATCCTGTGGGAAAGCACACATGGGGCTCTCTCAGATCCTTTTGACTCCCATTATTTTCCAAAGGCGTGTGGTGGAAACATATCCCTTCTTCCAGAGGAGAGATGGAACAAGCAAAGGATGATTCATGACACACACCTTAGTTAAAATTTTAGAAAAAAATCTTATCAGGCTAACTAGATTTGTAACACTGGAGATACTTTTAGGCTGACCTGATGGTCAAGATACCCCACATCAACTAAAAAGGATTATAAATTTGAAGTAGGTTTGTTTAAATGCTAGTTACTATTCTCAGCAATCTGCCCATGCCATTAGTCAGTCTTTATTTCCAGGGCCACTGCAGTGAACTTTGGAGCTTAAGACCACCATACGGATGAATGTTGGATGAACACAAAGATAAATTGGGAGCCTGTAAATAGCACCTCTTTCTGCACTTTTGGCTAATCAAGAGTGGCACCCTATCTGTCTCTGGAGTGTCAGAAGCACTGCACATGGTGTTATGATCCCTAAAAGACTGATTATTTTCTCAGGACCCTACACAGCTACTGGCAATGATGCACCAGGCAGAAAGGACAGCTGCTTCTCCACAAGCTCCACTGAACATGCTCTCTTGAAAGCAAGAGTGCATTTCTATGGTTGAGCCAAGCCTTCCAGTACCTAAAGGGAGCCTACAGGAGAGATGGGAAGGTACTCCTTTCAGGGAGTGTATGATAGGATGAGGGGTAATGGTTTTAAACTGAAAGAGGAGAAATTCAGATTAAATATTAGGAAGAAATTCTTTCCTGTGAGGGTGGTGAGGCACTGGAACAGGTTGCCCAGAGAAGTTGTGGAAGCCCCATCCCTGGAAGTGTTTAAGGCCAGGCTGGATGGGGCTTTGAGCAACCTGGTTTAGTGGGGGGTGTCCATGCCCATGGCAGGAGGTTTGGAACTAGATGATCTTTAAGGTCCCTTCTAACCCAAACCATTCTATGATTCTGTTATCTGGAGTTAGTGATAGTGCACTGGAAGAGCTCTGGTTTTGGAATGGATGCTGGTAACAAGAAGGCTCAGCGTTCAGGCATCTCCATCCCTAGGTTCCCACAATGCCCCAACACACTGTGAAGTTATGAAAGGCTGCAAAACATCGCAAGACTAACTGAAGGGGAAAACAGCTCACTGGGCCTTTAAAAAGCCTTCACTTTTCTCTGTTGTTTAGAACTGGTTCTACAAATAGGCATAATATATAGTTCTACCAGGCTGCTTTAGCCCACTGAGAGTCCCTCAGGCATAAAAAGGAAGACATTTATTTTTCCCTTAGATACCTGAAAGTTCAGAAACAATACAGGTTATTCATCAGTGTCAAGTGTTGGGCTTCTTCCTCCTCACAACAGGTTTTCAAATAATAAGTATTCATTCACTGACCCAGAAAATCTGACTTCTTGCAGGCTTCCTCACTCATGGCAACAAAATTAAATACTGCATTTCCACCTGGATATTCTCCACCTTCAAATACCATCCTCCTTTAAAAATGCCACGGGTAACAATAGTAATAATACTAAAGTAGTCCCCAGAACAATCCAAATCCTTGTGTAACCTGCAACAAATCAAGGCAGGTGGGTTATTGTGAGAAAGAAATTAGACCATGAGGAACCAAGATCAGGGTGATGGGAAAACCTTCCCTCGGGCAAAGTCCCACACGGTTACTAAGTCACAAGGGTTTCATACTTATTAATAAATTGTATTTGGAAAAATGCAAAGATTCATAGAGAATGTAATCATCCAGGTAAGCAGAGCAGACAGAAACCAGACACTTTAATAACTTCTTTTCAAAACCAACCCAGCTGAGTAGCGGTGATAGATCAGCTGAGCCTAACTCCCTTAAGTCTTCTCCAGTTCCCTCAGTACGTTGAAATAAATAACCTAAGACCTACAGAAACATCTCTCTCTCCAGTGATCCACCTCTCTGCCCTCACACAAAGCAGTGACTTCTTTCCTGGGCTCTGACTGTCATTACAGGGATAAGCCAGGACATAGGCCAGCTCAACAGAACCATAGAGAGCTGGAGACCAGCACTGCTGCACATCACTAGAGCCGGGACTGATGGCCCCAAGGGCTGAAATGGGGCCATGAGTGGTCCCATGTAAGGCTTACCAAGGCTGTTAAGGCCTGTGGGTGCCTCCAGGGCCATAATGCTCTTCCAAAAGACATTTAGCCAATACAACACGCATCTTACCACTGCAAAGACAGCTGGTGTCAAATTCAGAGCCCGACTTTGGTGTAGGTCTTCCAAAGATGTTTCAAGATGAGATTGCCTAAGGGGTCTCAGGGCTGTATCCCCATCTCTCCCACTATCTCCAGCAAGAGATGCCCTCAGCCATATGATGGGGAGCAGCGGCAGATCCTTCTTCCCCATCCAACCCACCTGTGGCTGTATTTGCTCCTGGCCTTTCTTTGCCCGCTCTGGGAAACAGAGACAGCACACAAATCCCCCTTCACTCCTCCCTGGTAGCCCGGGCTGGGGTTTGATGTGGCACGTCAACCACAGGCACTGCTCAAAGACATGTCTGCAATGTAAACATAAAGCGGTGGTGACCCTCATAATACCTGTGTGCAGATTAACCCTCTCTGCTCTATCACCACAGCATTTGGCATACTATATTAAGTACTATTTTTTCCCATAGCTTCACACAAATCCAAGCGAGGGAACAGCAGTGACAGCAGCCATTTGCCATCTAATAGCACAGGGAGGTTTCCTGCAAATACAGTTTACCTAAATGCCATCTGCTCTCCCACACAGTCAGGAACGTTTTTCTTGTGTATGGAGTTATCCTAGACCTAGTTTATGTAACCTTCTGAGGCATGTTAAGCCCAAAGCCTAGTTGTTTTTGAGAGGAAGATATATTGTTTAGACAATCAGGATCTAAAATGATGTTTTCTGAAATCTAGATGGGGTTAATTATCCAAAAAAGGAGTGCAAAATAAAAATTATTTTCTCCTGCCTTTGCCTCTGTCTGAACTCCCCCAGTTTGTTTTTGCTCGTTCTCTTGTTTATAGCCAGTGTGGGTCTCACACTGGGTTGTCCCAAGAGGCATTAATAATTTCAAAGCACTCTGATCTTCTGTGTATTCCCCACCCTTGCTAGAAGAATGTCATTAATCACCTAACAGTCCCATATGTCTCCAAAGTGAGGAGCCTATCACTTCCTCCAGAAGCATCTTCCCAAAGCCTCGTGGGTGAGCCTGCCCGTTCTCCCTGCGCCTTCCTCCGCTGACCCGAGTCTGTACAAATTGTGCTGACTTTTTAAAAGAAATGACTGCAGGTGCCCAGCTCTTTGTTTATTCTGGCAAGGCTGAAAATAGCAACCGCTAACAAATATTTTGCCCTTCACAAGGCTTCTCACAGAGATGCAGCTGTTATCTCATCTAGTAAAAGTGCCAGCCCTAAGGGGAAAACAGACACTTAATTAGGTTAGGATAAGCTTCAAAAAGGTGACTATCTAAAATTAATACCCATAATGCTGTGTGGGATCAGATCCTTAAACTGAATCCTCTCTTGTGCGGTAGGGAGCAATTATTTCAAGCTTTTTGTTTCCCATACTTGTCTCTCATGGATTGATGGCTCTGTTTAATCATCAAAAGCACCAAGTAAGAGGAAAAAGTATGGCTCTATCAAGGTGTGCAGACCCCTGGGACATAATGTTAAGCTTCTGGGGATATATATCACCCTCTGGATTCCTGAATTTGCAAACCTGCCAAGGCAGACTGCATCCACAGAGAGTCCACTGCGGGTTTTACAGTGAGACCAACATGTCATGCAGAACTTTGGGATTTCTATCTGCAGCCTGTGAAAATCCACACAACAAATGGTGGAACCTGTGGCAGCTTTTCTGCCGTAAACTTTAGCAGCCTGACACGAGAAGCTTCCTGTAATTAGGGACAGAGAAGTTAGTGCCAAATTTGCAGAGAACAAATCCAGGTCAGATTCCTCCAAAGTGAGATAACAAATTTTATATTCTGAGCCTCTACCATCCATACCAAATGGCAAAGCTGTTCAAGTAAATTGCTAGTTTCATGAAATAGCAACTAAAATATACAGAACAGAAATTGTTTTGGAAATTGAGCCACATATGAGAGCCTCACCAAGGAATTTCTATCTCATGGTCCACTGCAACAGTCTCTACAGGAAAAGCTCCAACAGAGAGACCTAAGCAAAAGGTCATACCAGAACATTTATAATGGCTTAGTCTGAAGGATCACAAAGCTCCAGGTACAATCCATTAATCCATTTTTCGCAACACCCCATCATCCCTTGTATAAATATCCAAGAAGAGAGACATAAATCATGGGCCTTCTGACTTCATTTTTATATTACATCTGCTATGAAGGCTTGAAAGCTTGCCTCAAAAGTTTATGAGGACAGCCAGGGCGGTCTGTGAAGACCATGCTTCCCCGCTCATATATATGAAACTATTTTAAAAATTATGGGGTACTACCTTCTGGTTAAGACGCAAAAGGGATTAAGCCTGATTTAAAACACTTGAGGCCAAACAGTGTTTGATATTTAAACAGAAATACCTTCCTGGGATATCATAGGGGGCATGTCAGTCATATCTGTAGTTTTGCATAAGCACATAGACACACAATTAGTATCTTGCCACAATTAAAAATAAATACATTGAGTCCTTGCATCAATCCTTCAAAAAGCAGATGTGAAGGAGAAGTTCTGGGTTGGTATGACACTATTTTTAACAGTTTTGGCAATTAATGCTTAGATAGAGAGAAGATTAGAAAGCCAATAACCTGCATCAAATAAGGACAGACACCTCAATATTCAGCTCCCAGTTTTGACTGTCATCCTGTTTTTCTTCCAGCTGGCAGACTTCTGTGCCCCACTGTTCTGCAGGCAAATGCTTATTGTAATAAAGATGGAAATATTCCCTTGCCACTACCCCACACAGTGTAAGGAAATAAAAGAAATTGCCTTCTTGTCTCTGGATAGATTCCAGCCTCTGTACATTTTGATAGTTAAAACAACAATAAACATACCGATCCATCAATAAAATGAATCATTAAGATCCCACAGTTTCTCCTCTCTCACCAGGGGAAGAAAATCAGTCTGAAAACAGGCATTGTTATGAAAGATCTCAGGGTAAGTATAGCAGTTTCTCATCCAGAGAATTTTTTGTATATGCCCTGGGCCATGGCTCTGCTTTTTCCACGAAAAGCATGCGATAGGAAATACATGGAGAAGCAGTCAGGATCCAGGGTCATGTATTACAGAAGCGTAATGCGCACCACAACTATCCCTTTTGTAACACTACAGCTCATTCATCAGCAAGAAGGGCTGGAAGAAGCTGTGGCTCACAGCCCCCTCAGGCCAAAAGCAACACCCGTGGGTTGCTCTACAAACTGAGCGTACGCTGGATGATAGCTCATGGGTAGGAGCTGTCTAGCTCCATTTCTATCGCTGTTGCAGATAGCATCCCGCAAGTGTTTCATTGGCTCCAGCTTATTCTCTTCTCTTCACTTCATTTCACAATGCTGTGATTCATGACTGGATGGTATCCAGAGTTCCCACTTATAAGGCAGTACAAAATAACGAGCAAGGGCTGTTTCAGGGGTCCTGATGTGACTGGCTTCCAGGCACACTGAGCCCACCCTAACAGTTCTGTTTAAGGGCAACAACAAAGCTCCAAGAGTTGTCCATGTTGAGCATGCAAGGGGAAATAACCCCACTGCTTCATGAAACTCCTACAGCTGTAAAGGCTTCTGTGCCCAAGGACAGACAGGTCCTGATGTTATAACCCCTCAGGGAGACAGGCGGGACACATCTGTTTCCAGTTTTCAAGGATATACCTTGAAGAGGTCACCCTGTCACAAAATTTGAGAAATTCAATGGCAAATAATAAGTAAAAAGTGCTTATATTTACTTCTGCCAAGGGGAGGAAGAGCCTTAAAATGTTATACAAAAAAAGTAATCACTGCTAGATCTTGTCTGTAAAATATATATTGCTGAGATCAACTGACAACCTCAGTCACAAACCTTACTGAGCCTTTTCCCAAAATGAGATCAAGTTTCAGACTTCACAGTGAGACCAGCTGAACTTTGCCTGATTTCTAGTTTTTGGCACAACTATTGGAAAGCTTTACTTATCAGATGCCAAAAAAATTATTCTTTCAAGATAAAAGTTAAAATGTATAATAATCATTCAAGTCACAAAAGTACAGGAGTGGCTGGAGTTACACTGGGGAGCAGCTGACCTGCCATCTTCCAGCCTTAAATTAATTACATGAGGAAATTTACCATTTTTATATTTTACTTTTACAGGTCATTAAATACCAATGTAATTGCTGTGCTGTTTCATTTCTAGAACATGAATTCTAATTAATAGCATTGCAGTAAGTTAATTTAATATGGTAATAGCTTCAGAATAGCTTAATTGTTGTCATTATAGAGCACCTGCAGATGTTCATCCAATCAGCTCATTCATTATCTGACCATTCTCATGTATCTATACATAAAGAAAACTTTGCCTGCAGAAAGGCTAATAAAACATTCCCAGTGTTACTACTGAAAAAAGCTTTGCCTTTTCTAAGGGTGAAAGGTCTAAGGGGAAAGAGGTGGTTGTAGCTATATAGGAGAATTTTTTTGACATCACTGACATTTTAGGAAATGGAACTATCTCTCAATGTCTGTAACCAGAACGTGCTGTCCTATACTGCCTTCCACCTGCACAACTATTATAATATGCCCACAAGCTCTGTGTAAGTCATCACTGGGCCATTTCTACATAATTTCAAGGAAATTCTCATGAGGACATCATTGAGAACAACGAGATGGCACTGTTCTAGCTTGACTTAGTGGTGCTTGCCTACATGAAAAAAATACATTGTTTCTGGAGAGCTAGAAGGGGGGAAATTGACAAATATACTTTATAATTTCAATCGCTCTCATCAAGAGAGATTTTTAATATGTTACAGCAGTGTCAGAATATTTGAGCAACTGGCCTGCAATTTTTTCAGTCTTTAGCTTCCTAAAGACTGGTGTTTTCTTTATGATTTGCCCAACTTCAAGTGTACCCTCAGAACTGAAAAAAGACAATAAGAATGAGGGGTGTAAATTTCATGGAAGTAAAATGCCATTTCCAACATGAAAGGAAGGAAACAGAGGCAGGGTGAAGTGACTTTCCACAGTTACTTTAGTGAAGAAATACCATACGGAACAACTTGGAATCAAAGAAAAATTAAGTTGGGTCTGGAGCTTGTCTCATCCACTACCCCTCTCCCTGCCACGACCCCTTCAAAGTGACAGCAGTATTCTTAGGGCCTTGTCCAGTCAAACTCTGTTTACCTCCAAGAGTGGGGACTCTCCACCTTCCCTGGGCAACGTGTCCCCATGCTGCATCCCTCTGGCTGTGACATCTTTGTCCCTGTACCAAGATGGTGTTTGTCTCGTTGCAGTGCATGACTGATGCCACTGCATGCCTGTCACCATGTGGCTCTGGGAAAAGCCAGGGTCTATTCCCCCAGCCCTCCTAGCTGGAGGCAGCAATCAGATGTCCCTGAGTTTCCTACAGGCTGAACAGACCAAGTTCATCCCTCTCACCATTGCACTGAAATTGTTTCCATTCAGAATCACAGAATCATAGAATTGTGTAGGACCTTTCAGATCATCGAGTCCATTCATCAACCTAACACTAACAAAAGCCATCACTGAACTATGTCCCTCAGCACTATGTCTACCTGTCTTTTAAATATCTCCGGGGTGGTGACTGTACCATTTTCCTGGGCAGCCTGTTCCAATGCTTAATAAACCTTTCAGTGTAGAAATTTTTCATAATATCCAATCTAAACCTCTCCATGTGCAACCTGAGGCTGTTTCCTCTTGTCCTATTGGTTGTTACCTGGGTCAAGACACCAACCCCCACCTCTCCCCAACCTCCCTTCAGGGAGCTATGGAGAGAGATATGGTTACCCCTCACCTTTTCTCTGGGCTGAACAACCTGTTCCCTCAGCTGCCCCCCACAGATGCAAGTGTGCTTTTATGCTTGGCTAGAGCTATACAGATGTGCCTGTCCTTGTTTATGTGTCAGGGCTGGTAGCTTTTCAGGACTGGCATGCAAGACTGTCCTTTGCATTTTTCCTAATTTAGGAGAGCAAAGACATATCTTTGCTTTCCTAAATTAGAGACTCTATGTGCTGGTAGGAAGCCAGCAGGAGATGCTTCCTCTCAGGCAGGTGAGACAGTGCCAGTCAGCCTACAAGTAGTACCAGGCCTCTGTGTGAATGAGGAGCTCCTGGCAAGTGTAGGTCCTGGGGCTCCTCTCATTCCCAAATGCTGTCATTCCCAAAATGCTGCAGGCCCCAACTCTTTCCTCTGTTTGGAAATCTGCCTACAGTTAGTGCTGCCTGAGCTGCCTCAGTCACAATGACTCAAACCTTGTTTCCAAAGCATGCTGCAGTTATTTAAAGCATGAAAGGACTGTTCATCTCTTTATGAAAGGCAATGGGCGTTCTTTACTCTGCAAGTTAAAACTTACAACATTAATAGAGGCTCGACACTGACAGCCTTTAAAAAAGGACAGATGACCTTTGTGGCATGTGCTGCAAGTTTCCGTAGCACAAGAAACATTATAGCATCATTTTTGGGAGAGAAGAGACAAATTTTTGACAAAGGAACAAGAGTCAGTAAAACAAGCTGAATTTGCCGTGCAACCTTCTCTCCTCAGTATCAGAGATCTGATTTTGCTCTTAGATATGTTCAAATACAGTAAAGTAACAGCAGATTTCAGCAAAGGACAGACCCTTAATTCAGAGCTAGGTAAATGTGCCCTTTTTCTTCTTCAGTACAGATCATTCTTATCTACGTATTTGACACCCAGGTTCACTAAATCCAGGGACCATTGTGCGGCAGAACTATAAAAGAACACTCATTCTGATTTAGTTTCGTAATTAATCTGAGGTCCTTGGATCTCATTCAAGGCCATCTCAGTCTCTCAGATTTTAGAACAGTTGTTCCTATTTTATACCAGCATGTGTTAAAGAAAATATTGGCCTCTTTTCCTGGAGCTGGACTTGTGCAACGCTTACATGTAAAAATAATCCCACTGAGACCCCTATAGCTGCTTTGATTGCAAAAAGCTAAATGTTCCTATCTACTGTGAAGCGAGGAAAGGAGCAAAGGGCTCTGCAAACTGGAAGAAAGAACAAGATGAAAGAACAGATGAGATGGGAGAGAGCTTTGCCCCATATTCCTGGTGAATTTGCAGAATGTCTCCCATATTAACATTGCAAAGTTTGGTATCTGGAAGGTTCAGAGCAGCCAGCTTGCTGTCCCTGTAAAGGGCATAACTCTTAACGACCAGCACATTTTTCAGTCAAAGTTAATGCTGCTTCCAGCAATGTCAGCTGCGCCTCAGCGCAGCAGCAGCTGCCCACTGCAGCACAGAGCTGCAGCAAAGGGATTTTTAAGGGCTGGGCTACCACTTCTTGGGACAGTGGGCAACAGCCAACCGGTGCCACTGCCACCATGGGATTACTGCCCCACTGAGTCTAGCTGAAACAGCCTGTGCCAGGCTACGTGGCTGTGGAGAGGTGAAGGTGAAGTCTCCTGAGCAGTTGCAGTGCACACTGCGTACCCCAGCCAGCCTTTCCTGTCTTGCTGCAGGGAAGTCTCAGATTTGCAGCATGCACAGGCTATTTGTGGAAGGCTCCCTGTATCTCTCATGCTACCACAAATATCTTCCCTCTTCAGGAAGGGGCTTTGGGTTGAATGACAGTTTGCAGAGCATTTCAGAGAGTTTCTGCTTTCTACCAAAGGAGAAAGGTAGGAGGCATTTCACCAAGATGAGCAGGAACTAGTGCAGAAGCAGAGAAATTACTTACTCCTCACGATTTCACGGGTGCTAAAGTCTGACCAGCTTTTGGCTGACAACTAGGTTAAAAAAAAAGAGATGTGTTTTCTTTGCCTCTTTTGCTTTCAGGAAAGATCTTTAAAGATCTAACTTCATTGAGACTAGGAAATTGAAGAAAGGACACAAGGGAGATAGAAAAAAGATGACCCCAAAGTGACTGTTCACTCTTTGCCCTGTGATTCATTACAACTCACCCACCTAACCTGCAGACAACCCCTTCCAGGAGAGTGGGGGGGTAATCCCTTTAAGGGACACTTTTCTCTGAATAAAGAACGTTCAGTCATCTACAGTTTCTTCCCTCACTCCGTGAGACTGCAGTCCAGAATGGAAACAGGAGACCTGTCATAGCAGGGGTGGTGAACAACAGTAAGTTATCTGCTACTGAAACATGGTGTCTCAAAATGAAGGGAAAAAAAGAAAGACACAAAAAAAGTCCCAAGAGAGACTGCCAGATCAGACATAAACACGAGAGTCATTACTTCTCTGAGAAAAGTTACCTGTGTTCTGTCCACTCAGTGATGTCTGAACTATCCCAAAGGAAAAGGAATGTTAGCATGCAAACAAGAAAGGAGTAAGAAGCTTTGTGCAAGAGAAATCAGAAACTGAGAGACTTTCATGCCAATACACAGTAGTGATAGTCTGTTGCAGTTGTCCTGTTTGACATCAGTCCCTAGGTGTTGTCTGTCCTGTGTACGTCCACCACTGCCTGGCTGGTCACAAAAGGTGTCAGGCTGACAGCCAGAAAGACAAACCTCAACTGTAGTGGCCTTTGGGGAGGTAGCTGGAGCTGGAAGGAAATGCATTAAAGTGGAACTACTTTTCCTTTTATGTCATTAAAAAATGGAAACAGGAGGTGTTTCCCTTCCTTTCCCTTTCCTGAATCTGGGAGGAGAGAAAGGTAAAAAATAAAGTCTGGTTCAAAAGGATAATAAATTTTCACATCCAGTTAATTATCACTATCATAAATGTCATTTTTTACTTAATGATGCATCTGAAAGAAACTACTGAGTGTGCACATTATTTTCTGCTACTTCACATCAGTGCATGTTAGAAAGTAGAGAATAATCTAACTAGTCTTCCTTAAATTTTGAAGCTTTGTATTTAGGAAGTCTTGCAATACTCTGAGCTTATACATGCAAGCTATAACATTTATTGTACCATACTGTATTTCGCTCCATCTTAACACAGTTCTGCAACATTCAGCAAAGAGTCTATTCAGAGATCTTCCCAGTTACAGATTTTCCAAAGGAAATTTGTTTTCCAGGGTAATTCAAAAAATATATTATATTCCAAGCTGTTAGAGGACTTTTTTTCTTTGAACTGCTTTCACTCTTTGTTCTCCAGCAGGCAGCCCACTTGCAAAGAGTATTTCCAAGACTTGTTATTCACACGCGAGGTCCCAGTAATACTGCAGAGCCCACCACTGGAGATGTGGGATACCGAATCAGTTCCCCAGGAGTCTGACCTAACCTCCATAAACGTGTCACTAAAAGCTAACTACTTCCATCCCCCATCTAGCAGTCTGCTCATAGAGAGAACATCAGTCTTGAAGGCTCTCCATTTTATTCTCTGGGAATGTTTGAGCAATTCCAGTTTGCAGCCACACTTCAGCGACTATGGAAAGATGTGAACAGAGCTTCAGTAATCGCTCAAGAGCTAGGACTATTTTTTTCTTATTCTGCAGCCAATTCTCAGATCCCTAAAGGGGTCTGATGAAAATACAATTCTTTCTTGGGCTTTAGTATTATACCACATGCCATAGATTCAGCTAAAAATGCCTTAACAGCTGGACTACAATGTCATGCAAAGCACATGTCAATTCTCTGAACCACTGCTCAACCCTTAGACAACCATTTATTTTCCTAACCATGATAACTGACAGTAGGTAGTGAGTGATTCAAGTGGAGAGTAGCAAACATTGTGTCATGGCAGCGAGAACAGCTAAATCTGTTCATCCCATGGCTGAATTTGTCCCTTTCTGCTAACAGCCAAGGGTGACAGATGAAACATTGTGTTAACCTGATGTAATTAAAAGATAGACATGGGGGGAGACAGTACAAGCGACAGCTGTCAAAACATAGTTCAGGCACAATATTTAAGCATCTCTTATCAGTGTTTATTCATTCAAAGGTTGTACTAATAGAGAAGAGCTTGTGTACAGCTGCACACGCATGTCAGTACTTGGGAAGACAAGCAGCCCTTGCAGGCTTCTCACAGAGCTGTGCAACACAAGCTCAGAAATTTGTATCTAAGCTTACCTCTAGACAGAGTTTTACATTTGCAGCGTTATGCATCACAGAAGTGGAGGCAGAGATTTCTTGCTTGGCAGTCCTGTTTCTCCATCCCAGTGTAACCCAATGGGCTTAACTCAGTAGAAATCATCCCTTTGGATACTTTCAGCTTAGGCAATTTCTGCCTTGGCAGTGCTGCCTTTGTAGTTAAAGAAATGTACTGCAAATGAAGAATGTTTGGCTAGAGTTTACTCTCTGTAGCAGAGAGGGTCAAGGAAACTACTGCCCTGTCTTACAATGGTAGCTTGGCTGATTCATTGGCAGCCTTCAATTGGCAGGATTCATCCCAGTTTCTTAAGGAGTACCACAGCATTTGATCCAAAGGGAAAAGAAGTCTTCCACACTTCAATCTGTAGACACAAACTCAGGTGTCTGAGCCATTTGCCTGGCCCTAGTCAGAGGGAATGCCTCCAGGTACCCTATACAGCCTGATACAGGGAAGCTATACGTAATCCACTTGCAAACTGCACACGGCTCAGCAATCACAGGTTTGCCATTCCTGTTATAGCAGTACTTTGTCACAAAAAAGCCAAAGATCATCCTTAGATGGATGAAGCTAAATGTCATACTAAACTATATAAATAGATTAAAAGAAATTTATATAACTTCTGCTCTGTGAAGTGCTGGTAAGGCATGGTCTGGATTACTGTAGCCAATTTTCGTAGCCCACTTCAAGGAAGAGATACAAAGAGTGTGCAGCAGGGTACGATCAAAGGGATGGGAGAGATTTAATCTGGAAGAGAAGGCAGAGGGAAAACTGTAAGCTTCATGTACACAAAATGCTACTGCAAAGCAGGGAACTGACTCTTCCCAAAGCCTGTTGCAATAGGACAGAATTAATGGCTTCAGTTGCACAAGGGAAATGCAAATTTGGCATTAGGAAAGCTTTCTAGTGGGAAGGTTAGTTTAGCACTCAAAGAATGCCTGGGGAGGTTGTGGAGTCTCCACCAGTGGAGGTTTTTAAGAAGAGATTAGACAACCCTCTGGTCAGAAAGGTTAAAGGGAGTGGTTTTAAGAAGTTCTCATAGTCTCTTCCGATCCTGTTTTTGCAGTCCTAGAAAATATTTTTTTGGTTTGGTTCAGCTGCAACTGTCTGTTTCAGACTCCTGCTGCCAGGGATGACATTCAAGAAGAGCGATGGCTAAAACACGTCAAAATGGATGTTTCTCCATTTCCTTTGCATACTACTGTCATCACTGAAAATCCCCAAACTTTAATGTATTAATCCACTAAAACAGTGCTTTTTTTCTTTCAAAATCTGTGAGTCTCTAGTGAAGGAGAGGATGGACGTTAGGCAGAATGAAATCTTAATCCTAGAAGCTCCTGAGTAGTTTCCCTTTGATTTTGTGATCAGAATAAAGTTTAGACACACACACACATACACACAGGTATCATATAGAATGAATTAATGATACATTTTTATAGAACAAAAAGTTCATTTAAGCACACAGCATTCATAGTTTTCCTCACAAAGATCTCAGTTCCATAAGCCTTGCTCATGCAGGTAAAACCAAAGGTGCAGATCCCAGAAAATAAACAAGACAGCTCATCAGAATAAGAGTCAGGACTGTGAGATTTGTAAGGCCAAGGCACCAGTTCATACCAGTAAGCTCCTACTCTTGCATGACATCCTTTTAAATACTGGCAGCTGGAAAAAAGGAAGATGTTATCTGGAATGAAAATCAGAGATTACGCAAAATTTATTTTTCTGTTGCCAGTGAAAACACCAACACAGGAGGCCAGATTTTATAAAAAGAACATGTGTCAATATGCGGATATGCATGTGTTATCTTTTAACACTGGGTGTTCCCTGCTGCTGGATGTAATTTAAAGATCTGTTGCCATCAACAACTTATGCCTCCAGTCTTGCTTGCACTTCATTGTTACATCTTACTGTTACTATTTTCAAGGACAATTTAACATTTTGGTATATATTTTTTAAGGGAAGTCTCAGATGTACTCTTCCTTACATTTTCTTCTGAACTTTTGACCTAATTATAAACAGATTTTAGGTTACCATATTTAATGCATGTATCAAGACAAAGTCTCATCTGAACCTTTTTCATCATCCCTTTCCCACACATATTCCCCCAGGCTTCGCATTAGATTTCAGGATTAAAATTTTTGTACATGACAATACAAAATGAGTCACTCTTTGGAAGGAGTTTTAGTGCTAGTGTGATGTGCCTTCACAAAGCACGGACCAGGGGGATCTCTATTCTCTGACTCCCGTTTGCCCATGCAGCATATACTTCAGTACACATTGCATGCTGAGCAAGGAATCTTCGTCTTAAAGTATAATTCCCACTTACAGCTGTGGGCATTAAAAGAAATTAGCGGATGGCAAGAAGTTCAAAGCAAATGAGAGATTCTTGAAACAATACGTGGTTCAACTGCAAAACGTGAGTGCAGGAATACACCTAAAAAATTGTGTTTGTTCAAAAAAGAGCAAATCTACAATGAAAAAATCTGTTAAGGACTTTTGAATACTAAGATACTGCCACTGTGTTAGGGAGTCCCTGATCTAAAAATCCCTGGATCTTGGGAGAATATTTTGGGGAGGGTTGGCTGTAGGCTTGCTCTGTTCTTACACTCCTTTTTTGGCTTCCCCATTTGGCTATCACTGGTGACAGGATAGCGATTAGATGAACATTTCTTCTGACTCTGGGAAGTTCTTTGCATTTTCTTATATACAACTGCCTGTAGGTGATATAGGATGGACTCTGCTCCATGCTTTTCAGTTTCACCCTGGCAAAGGATTCTCCGCTGCAAAGCTGACAATACAATGCAGACCCCAGCAAATTTCAGGTACGGAGCACAGGACCTACTCTTTGCTGAGAGCACAGTCTCTCATGTGCGCGCAGCACAGAGCCACATCTTGCTCAGAGACCTCCACAATACAACCAGCCATCTTCAAGGGCAATGGTCGCGCTGGCTGGCTCCATCTGGTGTGGGAGGTCCTGGAGCATCAGGGACACCCAGTATGCTGCATTGCAGGACAGCAGGTATCTTGGCAGGAGACATTGCGCAGGAGAGTCAAAAGCATGCTTCCAGCTGCAGCCTAGCACATGTCCCCACCTTATCATTTAATCCAGTGTGACCATTCTGGGACCTCTGAGGTCCAGAATCTGTTCCTCAGTTTCTCCTGAAAGTAATGTAGACACAAATAATTAGTGATATCACCTCTCCAGTTTGATATAATTTCAAAGACACTCAGAAAACACACAAAAACCCCTTGTCATAGCAACTACCCTGTTGCTAACCCAAAGCTCAGGCTGGTGAAATCTGTGGTCATGGGTATTTTCCCCTGGTTCTAGAAATGCTGTGATTCCTACTGATACCAGCCACATCCCTTCAATCAACATCACACACAGACCACGCATGGTGGGTAGAAAGAAACAGAGAAGAAAGACTCCACTAAGGAAAGCAGCAAACTATTCCTTCAGCAAGCTGCAATGGACCTGCCTCACACGGTGTAACTACAGACAGACAGATGGATTTCTCCAGATCTGTTTAAAACACACTGCAGGGGAAATTTTCATCCTCTCAATTAGACAGCTGCCTACCCTGCTGGCACCTTCTTTTCTCTCCTGCCTTCTCCTCTCTTACACAATGAGCACTGTGGAACAAAAAGTGGAGCCAAAGCAAACATCAGCTTAGACCTAGAGTTCAACATAGAAGAGCTGAAAGTGAGGCTCCCAAATTCACAAGCCACCTACCGGATTTTCAAAAGCACTGTTGGGATGACTGCTGCCTCCACCCATAAACAAGGAACAGACACACACCATCAGAGTTACAAGCCCAGCTCCGAGATGAGGAACCTGGTCCCCACTCCACTGCTGGGGCTACGCTGCATCACCTCCTCAGGAGATCAACAGTGGGCAAGCACCTCACGAGCTGGCAGCTCTTACCAGAGAGTATATATGAGTCCCAGATAGTTAACTCCTGAGATGAAAGTCAGTGAGAACAGTTAATATAAGCCTCTCTTCCAAAATACATGACATAAGGTGCCTTTAGCATGCTATTCATTAGTCATATCATTCTGGGGATACTATGTCTGATTTTGTTCAGCCTCAGAGTTCTAGTCAAAATATGTTATTTGGGAAAGCCAATTCCAAACCATCGCCTGAAGAACAAAGTCCTATGTGTGCATATTTGCCCAGAGTTAAAATGAATTCTCAAGTCTTTGCAGACTTCACACAATTCATCAATTTCTCATGATCAGTCTGGGGAGGCACAGAGGAAAGCTCATGGTACTTTCATGTTTTCTCATTAAAAAACACCCATTGTTACATTAATAAGACAAGAGCATCTCAGCAGGACATACAGCTATGTGACATTTCAAGGCTTTTAAAGAAAATGCACAGAAAGGAAGTGAACCCCAGCAGCTACAGCCAGCAAGAAAACAAGTAAACGAGCTTTTGGTGTGGAGAACAAAGAGGTAGGGAGCTAGGAATGGATACAGAAAGTGGAGATATGACAGAAAAGGGGAGATCATTCTGCCTGGGAGCCTCATTAGTGTCAATAGACTTAAAAGAACGAAAGACTTCAGAGGTCAAACTGTTCTAATCTGTTCACCGCACTTAGTCTAGAATAAAAGACACCAAAACCCCACTGTCCCACTCCTTCCAGTGTATCACACCTGTACTGGGTCCCATTCTGAAAAGGCTAAACAAACTGGCTGGATTTATTGAGTATATGTATTACACCCTGTTTATTTTTTAAGTTTTTCCTGCAGAGTAGCCTGTGGAAAAGGACAAAGATGCAGATTACCGTGCCTTGTGACAGGACTCCAGGAACCACTTCTCCTAGATTTAGTTACAGCAAAGCCAAGATATCTCAATTTTTGTGCAGACGTGCCTCTCTATTTGGGCCCATTCATCTTCATGTGATTATCCTTCCCTTCTTCCAAACACACTTCATCTGAGACCTTGCAAACCGTGCCTTCATGGCTATCAGCAGTAAATCCCCCTCTTTGATGCTGCTGCCATGTTGATCAGCACTTCTCCACCGGGAGCAGCCGTTAAGCCCCACCAGACTGAGGGAATGAAAAGCATCTGCAAATACTGGCTACAACTCTAAACACTGACTCCCCTGCTCTGGAGCATGAGCAGCTACTGGCAACAAAAGCAAATGCTTCCCAGAAACACTTGCTAGTAGTGAAAACTGTTTTTAAAAAGTAGATTCAACTATTGACAGTTGCCTTTGCATAAGCCTCGTAGTTTGAAAAATATGAGTTTAGTGTGTACCTGGCCTAGTGCATTCCTTGCTGCACTGACCCTGCTCCACCTCTATTGAAAAGGTGTCTTCCTTTAGCAAGAGGAAAACATAAGCCTTTTATGTACCCACTTCAAATAGTTTGCTTTTGTTCCCGTGTGCTTGACTGCATCCTTCCAAGCAGCCTCCATATTTTGTTAACATACTGAGTATATTAAACCCATTTACAGTTTGCTGAATGCTCCCTCTATGCCTTTGACCAAGCAATCCAACTTTTATAGTCAAAGGTAGAGAAACATCCTAACATCCTTCTATCATGTGTCCTCAGGCCTTTTAGATGTATTTGCATATTTTTTGGCATACAATTTTTGGGGGGGAGTTCCCATAAAATGCATCATATTCCTGCTTTTTAAAAACCCTGGGGGGTGGAGTGGGGTGAGGAGAACTACAGTGCAGGAATAAAATATTCTCACAGAGATGCCACATAGCATGAATAAATCTTCCAATTTATTGTACTGCTTTGGAAATTTGCAGTCAGCAAACCTGACAGTATCTGTTTTAGCTCTCTTAGAAATACTGAAGTTTATGCACTTCCAAAACATTTTCCTCCTGGTCTGAAAATATCCACGTTTAGGCTCTGACAAAGGACAGGGTTTTTTTACTTGCAAGAGTTGGTCAAATTGCCTAAATTTTAAAAAAAATGTTAAAAAAAACATATGCTTCAGTGCATGATATAAGTGCATCTTATAACAAACTTCAAAATATATAATTTTTTTTTTATTTCATATGGAGGAAATCAGACACTGAAATTGCTTGAACTCTCTGTGAAAACATACAAAAATTAAAGAAACTGCATTGGTAAAAGGTAAAAATACAGAACTTTTAATTAAAGATCTGTTTTTCCCCTTCCAGAAAATTCCTAAATAGTTTTGGGACTTGTGACCTTTTAGGGTTGTTTGATTTTCATAAAAATCAAGCATTTTCATTTATCAAAATCTTTTAATGAGGAAAATCAGCAATTCCCTGACCAGTTCTTTGAAGCATCTTGGATTATCTATCCATATTTGTCACGTACAAGAAAAGAATAAAAAATATCCCACAGGTGGCTTCTTCCAAACTGACTCTAATATTAGTAGGCAGATGCAAATAATTAATTTATGAGCTGATATTTATTGTCATTTCAAGGTGATTACGAATGTGTGTGTGAACTAACGGAATTTACTGGCCTTAAGGATTTGTCGGGCACACTCGGCCCGAAGCACAGCACTCACCTCCAGAAGCCCCAAAGACAATTAGCAGAAAAAAGTACCATGAACAGGAGGCATTCTGCAACAGTATTCCTATATAAAAATTAAGTCAGAGGAAAATGAATACTGGCTTTTACTCCTGTATGGCACTAAGAAACAAAGGAGATTTTTAACACTAAATGCTTCAAGTTCATCCTTTGGTATCAAACTGCAAATAAACTTTCAGTAAGAACTCCTGCAAATCCACTATTTTTGCAGCAGAACAGCTGACAGTCATTGGAGCAACAGTTTGCACTACCTTAGGCTGGTAGAACAGAACTACAGTTAACTAAGTAAGAATATTTCCAGCATAACTATAATCTGTAAAAAGAGTTGTTCAGGTAATAGCTAAGCTTGTTTTCCTCAGATGCACAATCTCTTCAAGTCAACTCTCAAAGTATTCATATTTTTCTTCCCCAAAGTTATGCTAAGAAGTTATTAATAAGATTCTTCTAAGAAGATTCTGATTTCCTGGATTTTCACCAGAAATTGTCTATAGATACCAAACAGGCCAGTAATCAAAATAAAAGTTCACTGTATTGTTTCCTTTCCATTAAAAAAGAAAGATCACTTCCTGGCAGCTTAAGGAAGCTGACAGTCCCTTCTTACTCAAGAGGTACAACATGAACAGCCTCCACACCTTTGGTCAATGGTGATAACCCTAGGAAGTGCCTCTATTCATATGCAGAGACACTGAATGAAGAATTGTCTACGAGGGTTGGAGGCTGTGGAGCTTTCAGTCATTTGGACATCTGAGCTGACACTTCCAAACTGTTTCCCATCTAGCACCAAATAGCATTATTTGGATAATAAATTAGAATCTAAACCACTCCCACTGTCCTTGCAGTGATTTTCTTCTGTCCGTTCTCAAACCAGAAGCAGACATCACTTCCTGTAAGAAGCCACACTAAATACCCATTATTCAAATACCCTTGATTTATCCTTGTGGCAATTTGAAACAGCTGCAGAAGAAGTCCAGAGCAGAGAGATAATGAAGTTTGTTAAAAACAAGAAAGGTAAATGCCACACAATAGCACACAACCTGCTCCAGAGAGCAGCACCTCTGGGAGGAGCTTCATTATGTCGATGCTATGAGCTGAAATAGAAAAATGGTGCTGTCCCAGACAGATAACACTTCAAATAGCAACAAGAAAAACTGGGCACAAAAATGTATTGGTCACAACCGCTGTGTGCTGAGAGTACTGCCTTCCACTAAACCACACTCTTCTGAAGAAATGTTTTATGGTTATTTCCCTATCTTTGTTCTTTTTTTAACTGTCGACACACAGGAAGTTTGCACTATCCACGGCCAGTTCCAAAAGCCAGTTAGTTTACATTCTGAATTGGGATTTCTGTCTGTATCTGTCTGTCCTCCATATATCTTTTCAATGCCTTGGACAATTTAAACAAAATTTGACAGAGATGCTGATAAACAAAACAAAACAGACTGGTGGGTAAGGGAAGACGACCACCAAGGGTGCGATGACTGAAGGAAAGGAGGTTGGGTGATCCCACATGTTAATGCATGCCAAGGAAGGCATCTGGGAAAGTGAGACATTCCTAGTGCTCCAGCCATGGGAAAGTCTTCACCACTGCAACTGCAATTCAATCGCAAGAAACAAATCCAAGGGTTCCTTTTGGAACCAGACCTCAGTATATGGTCATCACTGTGCCTCTGAGGACACAAAACAGAGGCTTCCACATAACTACTCTCTCTGGGTCTCCTGATCTCTGCTTGAAGGCTGGAGACAACCTGCCAGCAGGACCAGCAAAAAGGGATGGCACAAGGTTATGCTTTATCCCAGCTCTCCCTCTCCCTCCTCCTTGCACCATTCCCTGGGAGTCTTTGGGAAGGGTCTGTGCTGCCCAAGTTTTAAACTGTGTAAAGCTGCTTCTTCTCCCAGGTGTGTTGTTCCACAGTTGCACTACAGTTCTACATAAATGGGTGTACAGTATTTTTTAAGTAAATATTCAAATTAATATTAAATACCTGGTCAGTCAGACTCCTTGCAGGTAAAGATTTTAGTACATAGTATTGAGTGTTGCTTCACAGTTTTGTGCTGTGCTATTTAGCTCACCAGACTGTCAAAGCAGCAAATTCCAGTTAATGAGGGAACTCAGAATAGAAAATTGGATGGTCCTGTAAGCAGAGGAAAAGAGGAGCACCTTCACATCCTCTGAGTATGTGAGGTGAAAAATCAAAACATTTGGATGTGTCTTATAGTCCCAAAATGAACAGAAATGCTTTTCCCTGTTCTCAGAACCTTCATTAAAGGAAATTACTGTGATTGTCTTGATCTAAACAAGCAGTTCCATTGGTAGCAAAGCTAATCAAACCTATTTTACTATAAGCTGTGTTTTGTAGTTGGAGTTGCTAATAATTTATAGGATGGCAGAACTGCTTATATAGTCTTTTGCTATTAGGGCATTATACTGTTCTCCTGCGAATACTCTCTAGCACAAATCAGTCTTCTGCAGACACTAATGAGGGTGCTCTCTCCCCTTCTCCTTGGCTTCCTCCTGGATTATTAACACCTCTCTCACCAATGCCCTCCTGCTAACCTGCTTGAACCTGTTGGTCCATCTCAAAAGTTATTCATGGGGCAGTCAGGCACGATCCCCAAAACCTTTGTGACTTAAAAACTGCTATAAGAAGACAAGACAGCTGTGTTCATTTTTGCAGCTTCATTGGGAGGTAGGAGATGCTCTTGCACTCCTTCACACTGCTGAGAGAGGTGTAAAAAAACCCTACAGATTTCCCTTCACCGAACTTCCTCCTGAATGAAGAGGAAAGGGAAGAAGTACACGATAAAGGTATGCAGCACCAGATTTTTGAAATTCATTCTGAGAAACCAGCATGACACAGAATTGGTGTTCCCAGATGAGTAAAACTTAGCATAGCTTTTTCTACAGCCACATTGTCAGTGAGATTTGTGGTTGTGTTTTGTGGCTGCTGAAGGAGCAAGCAGCCAAAACTGGCACATCAGCTTACAGAGTTAAAAAACAAAACACCATCCCTACCACCACCATCCCTGAAACCACTAGACTTTTACAGCAGGTCTGAGTTGTTATTTCTCAATTAACTGAACAGGACTTGAAATTTCTGTCATCTGCCTGACCTTTTCCTTGCACCCTTACTTTTACTTAAACAGTTCCTTCCCTGGCTAAAGGGGCAGGAAAAATTTCTTTGTAGTCTACCTCATCCAGTTCCTCAAAAGCTTTCTTGGATAATAAAAATCACACCCTAAATAGACAGTATTGAAAGGAATGGCAGAAGGTCTCTATAGTACAATTCAGTAAATCAGTGTTTACTCTGACAAGTGCCCCAGAGTTGTGGAAAACTCAAAAAGTATTGTATGAACTTTTTCGCAACTGTATGTACAGCCAAGGACTTCTTGTCAACAGAGCAAGAAAAGCAAGATAAAAATCCACTTTCTTCACAAACTTAAGACACTGAGAACTAGTTAATGTAAATCCTCTGTACCAAAATAGGAAAGATGACAAGCCTTTTAGAGTTTCGCATCCTCACCTCATAAGAAAAAGTGTGGAATATTTTGACTAGACCTCTGCAGTATCACCTACTAGCTTGAGGACAGTCAGTCCCTATTAACAGGAATAAATTCACAACCAAGCAGAGCTTGGTTTTATATTGATTTATATATCCTGACAGGTCAAGAGCAATACCGTTGCTTTAACTTGTGGTTTCCATGACAAAAACAGACCTCTTAAGGTAGTAAGGTACATGTCCACAATGCACACTGGGAGCAGAGGGCAGAGATGCTGGAAGCAGAGCAGAGATCTCACATGCTCTGGATCTAGATGCAGTGCAAAACATGTCAGCGCTGCAAGAGACCATTCTGCAACTTAAAGCCTTGTTGCAGAAATAGAGATTTTTGCTGTTTCTCCCTTCCGGAGCTATAATCTGCACACGGGCAAGGACAGAGCACATAGTGCCAAGTGATGTCATTTATAGCTTTTGGCATCTCCCTGCCATATTCCATTGCAATTGTAGAGATGCATCCTCTGAGAACTGCAGACAGACTCAGCTGGAGATTGCACAGTGGAAAACAGCAGCACTATCCAGCAAGAGACACCCTCCTTAGGCTGCAGCCGGGACCACTGGGAACTCAGAGACGCAGGTAAATTAGAAACTACAATACATATCACTATACCCATGAAGGTGAGTGGATGATTTCCTCCTCCCCCGCATGATTGCTTCAGTCTTGAAACATGATTAAAATGTGAACTGAGCACAACACTGAATAGGACTGAATTAAAAAGAAAGGCAAGAATCTCTTTGAGACCCTTTCTCTCAACCCACTCATTCAAAATGTTCAAAGAGAAAAGGTGACCTCCTTTTTTTTAATCTTTTTTTTTTTTTACCGCACCACTCTCTTGTGCGATTCTGGGCAGCTCTGAGGGCTAATGCAGTTCCCTTTGTTGAGGACTTTATCACAATTTCTTCCAAACCAAACTGACTGAAAAAAATACTGGTTTTATAACACCCAAACAAACAAAAACCTCGCTGCGATGAACCACCAGCAAATTAGTCCAGAAACGACAATATTAAAAGATTTATGCTACTATAGTCACTCATAAAAGTAGAAGAGGTTACTCCAACAGGGATTAAAGCAGTTGGCTAAAATAGCAGCTAATAAAATCATTCCCTTCATGGTTATCTTTCTGTGAGATGGCACAGACGTAACTAAACCTGCTACAATAATGGATGTTTTGGTATCTTTAGATGACCAGTTCAATTAAGGTCAGGTCCAGACGGCTTCTGGATCCTACCAGAACTTCTTCTGTGCCCAGTGAATTGATAGCATTTTTTCTGGTGGATAGCACAGCAGGCAGAACAGAAGCAGATGCACAGAAAGTACAAGTGAAATAAAGGGAACAGGGGAAGGGGGTGTAGAAAACTGTAGGCACCATAAGACACATTCCCTCTTGCAAAATTAAACAGGATTTTGATTTTCCTGGAACTCCCTCTTGCATTCTTGAGATGTGAGAGAGGTCACTCCTGACAAACACAAGCCTATGTATGGGAAGGACACCACAAAATATTTCGTACCATCACACCAGTACAGTCCTATGCAAGTAACAAAGGTATCATAGGGCAGAATTTGTCCACAGACACCCATCTCTTTTGAGATTAAAGATAATCTCATCACTTTCTCTTACCACTGCAAATTATGTGTGCTGAAGTAACTGCAGCACTTGCCTTCAGTTTCTTACAGCCAACTTTGAAAGAAACACACTTTTACACTGAACAGAAGTGAATTGAAAGTTACAGTTACAAATGATGGAGTTTAAAAACCTCTCCTGAATTAGCAGCATATAATCTTTCCACAGTTGTACAAGCTATTTAAGAGGTTTTGGATTCAATTTCCCATTCTGTCATAGCAAAAGTACCATGGCAGCATTCAGTGGAATTTACACCATGAGGGCTAAGTGGTGTAACAGTGCAGGGAATCACCCTCACATGGTCAAGTGCTGCTGAAAAATAGTAGAAAGAACACAGTGATCTGCAATGTCTCACCAGAGATCCAGCGGGGACACAGGTGATCAGGACACACTGAAAAAAATAGTGCTGCCTGAAAGAAAAAACACAGCAGAGAGTGTGTCCATTCCTGGCAAAATGGGTTCCAGCGGTCTGCAATTTTACAGATGGTTTATACTTTCAGTAAAACTGAACCTTGGAATTTTCTGCAGACCAGGACTATACATCAACCGCAACTTTAAAACAGAAATCACTCATCTAGCCAGAGCAGACACTCTCGCCAACAATTCCCAAGTCACTTTAATAGGCTGCAGTCAAAACTAATTGTATGGAGATGTGTACAATCAGATTTAAGGTCTTGGAAGTGATGGAAAATCCATCATGAGTGCTATGTCCCAGGAGCTAATTACCATCCCATTAGAAAATCTGGCACTTTATTTTCAATATGAGTTGGTCCAATTCCCCTATTAGAGCTCATTAAAACTGCCCTACAAATCTTCCTGTGTATATTAAGAGTGATTAAGTCACCTCAAGTCACCTAACTGGGTGAATTTGAGTGCTTACCTTTTATTTTGGGAGACTTAATGAGTTTTGTACACCACTTTTCCCTCGCGTTTCCCTTCCTAACTGTATTAACGTCAGCACAGGACAAGGAAGCCCAGTAACAGGCGCATTCATGCTGCATAATGGCAAAATGTGCTTCTCCATCCCTGCTCTGGATTCCCCCTGCTGCACGACCAAGGACTGTGCTAGCTACTCAGCCTAAGTGTAAAAGCAGGAGTCCCTTTTCAACCAATTACCCCTCAAACCATGGCCCTTCCCCATCCTTTCTGAAGCTTTCTTTCTCAAGACACAGCTACCACGGTGTAAGTGGGATCTTCATCTTTTTGCTTCCAAGACATGCAGCCTTTCATGTATCATGCATAACTGCACCTAGTTCATAATGCAATAGCAGCTGCTCTTCTTAAATAACTTACCTTGTGCATTTATTTCATTCCACCAATTTTTCTCACCTGCAAACTTCCATGCAATGGTCTTGTATTTTCTTCATGCTACAAACCAAAACTAATCCTCTAGATGAGGTATAAGTACTTCCTTAGCCGCAAAAAACTGCAAGACTTGTACCTTTCCTGTACAAAAGAAGGGAAATCAGTGCTTCTATTGTCACAGATGTGCTACAGTTCCACTAAGATACCAAGTGCAGTACAAAAGGCTGTTCCTCCATTTACCCTCGTTTGAATTTATTTTTTTAAAGAAACAGCTCTAGCCTCACAGTTTTTCTTTTGACTGAGGACACTGACAAAAGTGATGTTTGGTGGCTACAATCTGCATAAGCATACTAAATTAACAGCTGATTTTAATTAAGAGTTTTAGTTTTGGAGCTGTGCATTCTCTGATACTTTCTAGGACCATAAGATACCTAGGAAAGAAAACAGGAGAAAAATCACCTTGATTAAGGACTATGTCCTTTTGAAAAGTACAGATTTTTCAACATCACACAAACTTATAAAAAAAGAGGATTGTTACTATTTCTGCTGTGTTTTGTTGTTGGGTTTTGTTTGTTTGTTTGTTCAAAGGTACTCTAGCAAATCCTTTTAGTGGAAAGTTCCACAGGAAAGCCAAAGTTGGTTTTCTACAACCTATCTATTTTTATAAGAGGAAAATACAAATAGATGTATAGAATTTATTGTCTGTCTGCCATTATTTTAAGTGTATCTTGCCACCAGTTCTTTTTTTTTAAACTATGTTCTGTGATACATGAAGAAGACCAGAGGAATAGCTTGAAATAGACTGAAAAAAAGTTTCACTGATTTGCATTTCCCTCAACTTGAACATTTCAAGTGGATTATTTTCCTGAAGTCTAGTTTTCTCCAGATAATTACTTCCCTTACCTGCCCTTTAAATAAGTCTTCTCCAGTGTCAAGGACAACATTCTCTTTTCTAGACAGTTCTAGACACATGATTAGCCATTTAACCACTCTGTTCCATCAGAGTTGGACCAATGCTCTAGTTCCTGATGGCTCACTGCTTTGCAGTTTTCCTGTGCACTCCAGTATGTGCTCTTGTTCAACATACTCAAATACTGGTGCAGAGCAGCATAGAGCAGGAGGCAGCTCAACAGTTCAGATGTCCCCTGCTGCATGACCCCAAGTGCCCATTGTGTCAGAGTGGGAATGGCAAGGAGTGACAGAAGCTGGGACATGATCTTGTAGATCCTCTGTCTGCCTAAATCTCTCCCTCCACCTCACAGGACAAAATATATAGCAGAGAGTTTCTCCCAATTCTACATGGCAGGGAACAGAAGAGGATGTTCTGCCATCCTGTCAGAACACAGTGAGCCAAACTTTCTGCTCAGTTTCACTCTAGAGGCCACATTCTGCTTCTTATTTTTGGCTTTAGTGAGGTTGTAAAGTACATAGGCTACTACCACGTGTAAGAGAAGGAAGCAATTTTTAATCTCACTCTGTGTGAAAGTAAGAAAACGTACATGAACACAAGTATTTGAGTATTTTTTTAGATCAGAACCCCTGAAGACCTACTCCAGTGGAAGATTAAGGAACAGAAAAAAGGCTGAAAAGGAAATCTGACACCAAAAATAGTTATTGTGGTTGTTTTCATTTCAGAGTGCATCACTGCAAAGACAGAGAGAAGTCAAAGAAAACAAACTTTTCACACACCACAATTCTTCTGGGATATCACATACATTCTAGTGCACCATAAAGTGTAATTGTGGAATAAGTGATAATTCACGGCTTTGTTCATTTCTAAGCACCAAAAGTTCTCACTGCTTGTACCTTCTCCCTTGCCTTTCTCTTGCTGTTGGCTGGGAGATGCAGTGGAGAAGCAATTGAACACAAGAAGCATCAAAGGAAGAAGTCAGAGTTCAGTGGCTCCTACAAGATAATGAGTATATCACACTTGCTACAGACTAAGATCAGAGGATGAAAAAACCCCAAGCCCATAGTTCTGAAGTGGTAAATAACACTGTCAGGGCTACTTTGTGGAGACTGAAAACCATTTGGAAAAACTTCCTCCCATGGGTTTTATTGCATGTGCTTGGGTTCAGCATCTTACTGAGAATCCTTTATGATAAGAAGTTAATACCCACAACAAACAGTAAGATACATCTTCAGCCAAATAATTAAAGATTGAGCTCTCCAGTAAGGAAAATACAGCAATCCAGTAAGTTTTTACACTGTGAAGGGTAAAAGACTGTTTACATTTAGTGGCACTGAGCTTTTGCACTAATTTTAACCTCTTTAATTGTTTAAGTGTATGCAGTACTTAGGGATTATCCTAACTAAACAGCAAAAGCCTCCATAACACCTGAAGATTTCTTTTTAATTCTTCTTGATATGCATAAATCTAAACTGAATAATGAGCACTGTTCATGACTGTGCTGGATTCACTCCAATTTATATGTCATCATGAATTGCTGACACACTGTAATACCTGTTTTCTGTGTATGATAAAGATAAAACACAACATGTAATTTGCTGACTCATTCTCAAAAATCAATTAATCTTCTTAAATGCTGTCTGCTTTAGAAAAAAGTGATGGAGGAAAAAGAACATATGTCATGATGAGGTTATTCAAGTATTAATGCCACCGTCCTGAAAAACTGTAGTCAAAATGTATTGCCTAATGCACACATCTGCATGGAAGTGAACATGCAGCTCTAAAACTTGACCAGCTAGAGACACTGCCATAAGGTTAAAAAAATCTATAAATTTGGGGAAATAATCTAGAATCTACATTGCTGGCTCAGTCCTGACCTGCAGACCACAGACTCTGCACACCAAATGTACTGGCTGGAAAAACAAAACTCTCCATTAGTCAAGGAACTTTCCTAATACTAACAATATTAACCTCAATAACTAAAAAAACTTTTAAAGGAAGTTCTTATCCCAAGAAGAAGAAGGAACTGAATATAATACCTCTTCAGTGACGAGAGACAAATGGAAGAGTGGCTTATGGGCCTTGCATGCAGTTTGTTCATTGTGTTGAGGATCAGCACCTACTCTGTTAACACTAAGAAGTGGGGTGGATGTAAGAGGATGTGAGATCCCAGGCTGAGGCTTTCTAACAATATGATGTATGGAGAGCACTGAAGTAATTTCCATTTTATTTCACTTGATTGAATGATAGGATTATTTGTATTGTTTCTCTTAAACATTAACTTTTCACTTCAGCAAAACTCTCCAGCATTCTGAACTGTAACACTCCTAAGCAGATGATAATCAGCAAATCACGACAGTTTTCTCCATCAAATTAAATTGTCCCTAGGAATTCTGTAAGCCAACTTAGATGTCACAGTTAGATCAGTCTTTTTAAGAACAGAAACTTTTCAGTGTACCGATATTTCCATCATCATCATCATCATCATCATCATAACAAAACAATTTCAATTGAGCCACACTCTGCAAACAAGAGTTAAACTAAATTAGGAATTAACTTAAACTGGTAAAGAATATTTTTTAAACTGTAAACAGACATCTGTTTTGATACTGACAACCATTCATTAGCCCTTGTGTTTGCCAATATAGCGCAGCAGATGTTATTTTCTTGTGTATTTTCATAAGATGCGGTCATTGTTTAGGCTACATTCTAACAAGGACTCAGAAATAAACAGAACTAGTTAAATTAAAATTGGAATTTTATTCTCCAATGTGAATTAATTACAACATCACATTGAAGTGAGAAGAAATAATTCATGTTCTGCAAATAGCTGCAAAATGGTTGTAATGTTAACATTTGGCTGCTCTTTATGCACAAGTGGAAATAAATACACTGGAAATGCTTGTTATTGTGTCTCTGAGCATTCTTTTATAACACAGATGTGTGTGTAAATAATGTATATTTGACAGAAGCACATATATACATGCATATATAAACACTGTCAGGTATTTAAATTATGGATTTTTTTTCCAAGCCAATGTATTTAGTGGGAAAAAGCAAAATACCTTGAATAAACAGGAAATGACTATCTTTTCTCAGTCTCTCTAAACTGAAATGCAGGCCAG
Organism: Thinocorus orbignyianus; assembly: GCA_013400375.1. Lineage (NCBI taxonomy): Eukaryota > Metazoa > Chordata > Aves > Ciconiiformes > Thinocoridae > Thinocorus > Thinocorus orbignyianus. The sequence goes on from VXBW01006000.1 coordinate 746,343, forward strand.
TGTGTTAAAGAAACCACCCAGACTTCAGACAGTTTACTTCTCATTTCTCTTCCGGTACAAGCTGTAACATTGTACAAGCTATAGCAAAGAAAGTTGCCCTCACACTATTTCAGTGTAACAACAAAGGATGGTAAACCCATGCAAGCTATCTCCCTAGATTTGAGTGGTTCATGTATGTATCTGATAACAATCTGAAAGTGTTGGATGCCCATTTGGAGTGAATATCTGAAGGTTCATCCATCATCACCAGCTTACAGTCTGAGAAACAAGAAAACTATTTACTTAACTTCTTTTTTTCCTTATCTTTCCTTTTTTCCCGACTTTACTACTGTGTAAGGTCCAAAATTATTGTAACTGGAGATGATACTGGATAAAAAGATGTTTTCTTTATCACCAGAAAAATTGCCCTACCTTGTCCTTTCAACAAAACTTAGGTCTGAAACATAAAACCAGCTGCCAGATTCTGACTACTAACACATCTTTCATCATCGTGCATTTAATAAAAACTTTATGGCCCAGTTTGAAACTCCTGTGCAGCATTCAGCGAACACAGAATATGTAAAGAATTCTACAGTTAAGGACAAGACAAAGCTTGTAGGTCAATGTAACTTCTCCTATTAGACTGACAAGTATAGCTTGTTTTAAAAAACTTGAATAAGCTTTTGGACATACAATCCTTTCTTGGAGTATGAAATACATAATAGAAGCAGCCCACTTAAGAACCACATAACAACAGAGAAAGCAGTGACAATTACAATAAAACACCACAAGACCATTGAAATTTTGCTTTTTGAAATTGAATACACAAGAGAAAGGCGAGAGCCAAGTTAAACATGACGTCTCTTTCCTAAGAGATCATAGAGTCACTGCTATTAGCCCCACACTTAAAAGCACATGACTAAAAGCCAGTTTGCATCCCAAGCTGTGTGACCATGTTATTCTGTCACTATCTGTAAAATTGCAGTATCAACTTGCTACCTGTTCCACAAGAGCAGGCTCACACCAATTACATTTATCTGAGTAAATTGCATGTAGGACTTTGAAGGAAAGAAATGTAAAGTACAAAGGATTTGATAATGAATAACACTTGAAAGACAAGCAGAAACAACATGCAATGTTAAGCCCAAAATATCCACAATTACCTAACTCTCAGGTTTTGCCTCCAGCTAGAGTTATGAATAAAACTTTGGAAGAAAATAGGGGACAAAGAAAACATGGACAACATAATAGGGTCTGAAGACCATTTCATTTATTGAGATCAGCGGGTCTTGCTGAAACTACAAGATCTGAACCAGTGCAAGTGAGAAGGGGAGACAGCACGCTTGTGCTCTAAAGGGCCCCTTCCCTTCCAAGCTCAGCAGCGTATCAGGCTATTTGGAGGACACAGGGGCTCAGGCTCTCAAGGACAGGAGCAACAGCCAGCCTGCTGCCTCTCACACTGACAGAATGTTAACTGCAATCATCCAGAGTTTCCAGCCCTTGAAGCAGGCACTCTGAGGTGAAGCCCAGCTTTTCTTTTGATTCCATTTGCCAGGAAGGAATGAGTTTCCAGCAGCTTTACTTATGTGGCAGAAGAAACAAAGAAACCCCAGCAACAGAAATTTAAAAAAAATGCAGAAAAGGGCAACTGGGAGTCAAGAGACAACATAAAAAGTTAGTAGTGGGGCAACATGCAGTATGTACAGATGTGTATGTATTTGTGTGTCCGTGCAGTGCTAGCGCTTCCCCTAAGACTTAGCTATATGTCAAAAACTGGGCTTACTGGTGATCATCATAATTTGAGACATCAGTGACTGGTATTCTCAGAGGACATTTACTATCATTGTTCAACAGGCGCGATGCCTAAATATCATTCCATCCCTTGAGGAATTATATGCCAGACTTAAGAAGTAAAGTACTTTAAATAGAGACACGTTCTTTGCATGTGGCTTGGATTGACACAGGTTATATATAAGAGCTAATTGCACCTACTGGAAAGGCTCTGGGGCCAGCTTGTGCTGAATAATGGTTACTGTGAGAGCCAGGATTCTGAGCTTATTCTTTTTAAGTGAAAACCCAAACCACTACGATTAAAGAAGAGCAGAAAAATCACTGAAGAATGAGCACGAGCAGCAAGGAAAGAATGTCAGAAGTATATTTAAGACTCTCCAAGCACCATTCAGGTTTTTGTAACAGTCTTGATAATGATCTTTAAACTTACAGAGTATCTTTCATCCAGAAGGATTCATTTATGGGCTGTATGCATGCCATGGGAATAACTGTCCTCCCTTCTCCCAGCTTACGCAGTTAAATGCTTTTTACACCTCAGGAGGAAAATGTTGTGCTCTGCAAATTGCTACATCACAACCAAAATGGATTAGGACAGGTAGTGCCAAGTGCTACAATCGTCAAATACAAAACATAGCAGGGAATTCGAAAAAAACCAGAATATAAATAAGCAAAATCACATTCTAGTCCGAACACTGAGATTAACAGAGAAACTTCCAAAATGTATCATGGTATCAGTCATTGAACTTCTGCTTTCAAATGTCCGTTGGACCTTCTGGCTGTTACACAGATTCTCTCAATGAATACTCATACAGATTGCTCTCTAAAACATTAGCAGTCAGCCAGCCAAGCCTGACAGAAATGCATCCATAACTTCAGACAGTTATGTAACATATAATATATGGTAATTACTGTCTTTTTAATTGTACCCAATGTAAGACAAGAATGATTTTAAATCAAATAACATGAACAAAAGCATTTATAGAATAACATTTATACTTTAAATGCATTAGTACAATTCTCACTAGGGCCAGCTACCCTCTTTAATTCATTTCTAACTTAGTCCCATCATCCTTGCTTACAAAAGTTGTTTTTCTTCCCATAAAGGTGGAAAAGAACAGCACCGTCCCACTGAGTGCACAGGAACAAACTTAAGACTCCTGCAACATAAGAAAGGCAACATGAAAACGGTATTGACTGCAAGACTGTAATTAAGGCTGGGGTAAATCTGTACTTGCCAGGGTGCATTAAGGCTTTTGGGAACCCATATGGACTGAGGCCAGAGTCCTGACCGTGCATAAAGCACAGACTGAACTTTGTCACTCTTCATAGTAGAATAAAGAGGGGGCAAAAGCCCAAACCCAGTCTGAGCTCCTTTAACTCAGTTTCAAGAGGGGAAAGTGTTCCATATTCACTCAAAATGAGGGAAGCAAAGCCACAACAAAGTTACCCAGGGCTATATTCTTCCAACAAACCAACCTACCTACCAACCTACCTCTACCATCCCAGCCCTCGGGCTAAGAAAGCAGGACAAGAGCACAGACCAAACCGTTCTTGCTATTCTTTCAGCACAGCATGAGTCTGCTGCACAATCCAGGTAAATAATCACAGAATCATTAAGAACATGGGTCAGGAGACTTAGGATTGAAGGAAAAGAGAGCATTTTCCTGAGCTTTAACTGATCCCCCCAGCCCCATGTTTTCTTCCTTTCATAGTTTCCCTAATTAAAAAAGGACTTTTTTCACATCATCTCCCATTAGCTTAACAAGTCAGAACAGTCAGCTCTACTTTCGACACCAGGCTGCTCAGGTGATCTTTAGATCTTACTTTCCAAAATGTACCTTCTAATAAGTAAACTTAATTCCTAGTTAACACAGATTTATATGCTTCCCCCTATGGAATAGGAATAATAATAAATGGGGAAAAGTTTCCCACTGTATAAGTAGGTATTTCAAATGAAATTGGAAAGTAGGAGGCTTCCACCAGCTCTAGAACAGGTCATGATATTGCTGGTTCAAGGACCTGTTACAAGAACTAACAGTGGTTAAGACTGAATACAAACCTCAGTGCTTGCAGGATGACAGCCAGTCTCTGACACAGGGTCATGGGGCAGGGATCCATCCTTTATTACATTTAAATGTTAAATGTATGATATTTCTACCCACTTGGTTTTGATCCACTTGCTTCACTCACAAAGGTTTTTCACTGAAGAAACACCTAAACTACAAACGGGTCCAAATATCCATCATGCAGACAAAGCACGTTTTACGAACAAGTAAATAACAAGCTTTTCTTCTGGGAAGAAAACAAATCCTCAGTTCCTGGCAAGGAGGCAAACCACTGTTCCTAGCAACCAAGACTTCACAACAACAATCTAAACTCATGAATCAGAATTTCTAATGACAGAAACAGAATTATACACAGCCCTCTACAAGGGTTTATAGGAGAAATTAAGCATAACTACATTACCAGCAACATGACATATGCAGCTAAGCTAGAAAGCACACGATAAAAGATAGTAACTAAAGCAAATGGTAACCATGAAGATGATTTTATCATTTAAAAAATGAATTTCATCCATCTGATTGCTCAAATTAGGGTTTTTTCCCCCCAGTAATACTGAGTTGAATTGGCTATTCAGCAGTTTCAACATCATTAACTGCTAATGCTGAAATAGGGTTTTGTTTTCCACATCAGGCAAGAAATGATTGACAACCATGCCAGAGTTTGTATAGATTTTAGCACAGGAGAGACTGTTTGTTTACTCTCTGTGACTTTCCTCACTGTGGCTGGGCAAAACCACAGGTGGCACTGAGAGGAATTTATTTAGCAAGCAGAATTTCTTTCCTTTGTTCTTTTCTTGGTAGAAAAAGAAGGAATAGAAAAGTAACTACCAGTGAGTGAATTTCCTTGGGAAAATGTGCTTTTCTTATAACAAGAGCGGGGGTATAGGATCTCTCTTAAACTAACAACTATGGTGAGGGGGAAGATGGAACAAGAGAAACAGACTGGCATTTCTTTGATATTGACATAAATGTAAGCACATATAGAATCAGATTAATAGAACAGCATCCAGTTTCTTTAAGTAAATAGACAAAGACATAACAAGATTCAGTGGCTGAAAAAGCTAGAAAAATCTGAACAGGAAGAAAAATGCAAATTTTAAATGAAGGTAATTAACTACTGGAATATGTTATTTAAATGCGTTGCTGGATTCCTCAGCATCCTAATCGGATTGCTTTCTAAAAGGTAAACCCTTAAATAACCATAATGTATTAGGTGGGTAATATTTCACGGGACCTGTTATAACATGGATATGCATAGATGTGCATAATGGTCTCTGCTGACCCTGAGTGATCAAAAGCTTTAACCCAAAGTGAACAAACAAAAGAACAAGAAAACAATTTATGGATCCTCCTGCCACGTTCATTTATGCTGATTAGTATCTTACTGGATAATAAAATCCAACTGAAATAATTTCGAGGCATCACTAGAGTAAGGCTGGCAAAATCACAAACTTCCTGTTTTATGGAAATTACATTTTGTAGTTATGCTGTCTCTCCATTTCTTCAGACTTAATAACTTTTGAAACCAAAAACTAATTTAAAAAACAAATGGGACACTAAGTGTCTGAGAAATTAAATTATTGAAGCTGAGGGGCCCAATGGATAATTTGCTTTTCCTCATTTCCAGCAAGAATCAACCTATTGACATGCCCATGCCTGGAGACTTACTACAAGAATGTGGTGCCTGTCCTGGCAAGAAAACAGTCATGTTTTGCAGATCTCCTGGATTTTGTAGGGGCACAGGGAAACAGATAATCTGAATGACAAAAGGCCATTTGGGTTTCCAAAGGGCCTTTGAAAATGTCACTCACCTAAGGTTTTTAAAGAACCAAACTGCCACAGAATAATCTTATTTCAGACAAATAATTAAATTACAGGTAAGAAAACGTAGGGGTAAATGGGCATTTTTCACAATGATGAAGTTCACCATCAGGTGTCCATCTGGATCTATACTAGGGACTATTCTATTCAACATTGTCACAAACTGTATAGAGAAGAATGGACAGTAAAGTGCCAAGGCTGGTGCTAAATTATTCAGAATAGAAGAAAACAAAAGCTGAATGGCAAGACTCACAGAAATACTTCGTAAGACAGAAAGGTGAGCAATAAAATGACAGATGTGGGGGAAAACTATGCATCACATTGTAAATACGCAGAGTCACAGCAATCCAGGCGTGGTATAGTTTTGCAGCCAAACCTGAATGACAGGCAGCAAAGAATTGTACTACCTGCAGATCCAGGCAGTGAGGCAGGACACTGGATCCTTTTGCTCATTTATGAAAGACCCAAAGTCATTTTACCCAGCAAGAGGTGGGATAGACTGTACTGCCTCCTGAAATGCTTTGTGAAAACACAAAAAGAGATTGTCAGCTCACCTCACCTATTTGTTGTGATTAAAGGCTTGTCTCCACTCACACAAAGGAGCGCAGAGGCATGGTGGCAGGCAAGGGAACTCCAATAACCTCATCAGAGACGCCTACCTCAGCTTCTCCAGAGCCGACCCAGGAGGGGGACCAGCCCCCAGCCAGGGTGTGGAATCCCACAAGATATGTCAATGGAAAACTTCTCCAGAACATGTATAGATCGAGGGAGATTACTGTTTGCAGAGAAATGGGATTTACTATAGGATGTAAGGGAAGAGCATTTTAGGATTGTACCAGACTTACAGGATGTTCAGCGGATAAACCAAAGGTGGGGAAAAGGAGGGACTGAGGTGGTTTGGGGAGGAACAAGCATGGAGAAACAAAGGGACAAAAAGGGCCTGTTTTATGTAGACAGTTTGCTGATCATCACTGTTATCTGCCCATGCCCTGCACCTGATCAGTGCAGCCTGTCTCATCTTCTTACCAAGGTCCACCTTAAAGTATTTTCTTAGGTTAGGGGACCCTCTGTTCTGTGTGCCATCGTGGGTTTAAGTGACAGCAACCAGAGTCAGACCACAGGTCATAGAAGGAGCTTGAGAGACTGGAGGGAGTGAGGAGTCTAAGTGCCAGCAGTACCATGAGACGTCTAAGAGGTCTAATTGCCAGCAACTGAAGTTAGCAGCACAAGTCATAATAACATGTGTCTGGGGCACCAGCAACCTCTGAGACCAGATCATGTGCATATTTAGTGGGTGCATGTCAGTGTATCATCATTAACTGAAGCTGGATTACCATGCAAGTAGGATAAAGAGGCTTGGGAACCAGGTACCAAATCAGCCACAAGTCTGGGCCGGATACTAGAAAGACAAAGGGGCTGAAAGTGGAATACTGGAGGAATCTGGTAGTTCAAGCCAGTTCCTGAAGAGACTGTGAAATCTGTGGATCAGCGGAGACTCATTTACACTTACATGTCTGTGCACAATACAGATGGAAACAAGAGGACCTGGGGGCACCTACTGACTGGATAGACTGAATGTTTACGGCAGGTTCCTGGAGGATCCCTCATGTGTCTGTCTGTGCATGCATGAGTAGGTACGCACACACCAGAGCGTCTGAGTAACACCAAGCTGCCTGCAACTGGGAGGAGTAGGAAATCCAGAAGCCAGCTACTACATAGACTGAGCATCTAAGCCCAGCTTCTGGATGGTTCCATATTGTACGTATGTGTGTATGGATATATAGGCATGTATATTTTCTATGAAAGGGCTTTCACTCTGATCAGCCAGAGAGAGGAACAGAATGAATCCATTGCTACTGTTTACATCGTGTTTTCTACTGGTGTTGATCTCCATGGCAATTAATTTGTGTATGTACATACATACACTGAGCGGGGGCGTGTGTCTACTGGGGACATGTGCTCAGTCTCACTACTAGTTGAACAGGGAAACATAGGGCAAGAGCAGCCTTCCCTCTCTCAACCAGTTACCAGATTCAACAACTCCGAACAGCCTACATGATCACTCCATCTATTCCCTCTTCTGTGTGGATGCCAAAGAAACATGAAGGCCTTCCTGGAACATCTTTACACTTGTCCACCAGTATACTGCAGGGCTTACCATTGCGTTCTTTAGGCATAAAAGCTGTTAATCAATAAAGGGGCATCTCTGAGGAAAACAAATCTGAAAACTACATTCTTCTAAACACATACATATCTACAACTTGTCAGAGTGGCATAGATTTTCTTTGTATTCTCTTAACTATTTGCACCTGATAATTTGGGATTTTTTTTTTATTTTTTTTTACTGCATTTAAGGATATTAGGGAGTGGGAGATAATTTGCTTCACTTTCCTGGGATTTTTGCATTCACTTCATCCTATGGTTTCTCTGATTGAACTGTCTTACAGGAATTACTACTTGATGCACTTGTTCCAGTAGAGCAGCTTGTACCAAGCACTCTGCCGTCACTCAAAGCAGTACAGAAATTCACTAACGTTCCTGACCATATAAACCAGCAATCACAAGAATGACATTTTCCTGACAAAATTGTTACACCTTAAAAAACAGCAATTGAAAAATTTAGCAATCCAATCAAATTTATTGTCTATTGCAATGAAGTTCTTCCTCAGTTACAGGTTATTCCATTGATTCAGTTGAAACCTGAAATTTGCAGATGAGTATCTTATCTCAAAATAACAGATTAACAACGTAAATTTATTTTTATCCTTCTGTAACAAATCAAGCTGGATTTTTCTTTTCCAGAGTGAATGCTTCTTGCTATTTCCACTAAAAATATTAGAATGCCATACAAAATGTCATGTAGTTTCAAGGACACTATTTTCTTTTTGAATTAAGTAGGAGGTGGAAGATTACTGAAAAGAGCAAACAAGAAAGCAGTTTCATCAGGAATAGGAACAATGAAACTTGGTTTCCTATGGATTTATGCTATGGGTTGCGCTGTATGTGGCTTCTCTCCCACCTAATAAGGATTCTGTTTATGCTGCATAATTCCCTTCAGACCATTAAAAGGTTCTTCCTCTTACATACAGATGTGTGTTTGAATAAAATGTATAGCCATTTATTAAATTTTTTACTTTTTCTTCTCTGTCAAGCTGGCTGCAATGAATTGCCCATGACATTCAGCTTGCTACGCTGGTAGAGTCAGAGGACTACATTCTTTGAAGGCTGGTTGGTCTATGTTTACAGTGGTAAATTCAATTTCACAAATATTCTTCAATTCCATAGAGAAGGTATTTATAACATTTGATATAATTTATTTCTTATGTCTATTTTCAGGAATTCCTTTGGTTCTGGGAAACAATACCATTGATGGAACGTAAAGGATTTCTGCTGCATGAACCACAAACAGTAGATCCATAGATAAATCACTGACGGAGTATTGCAGTTTTCATGTAGAGGAGGCCCTGCACGTAGCTAATGGTTCACCTCTCTGGGAAGTTTAAGATTAAAGTCTTTAAAGGCAGGCCGTAGATGCTCAATGGTTATTCTCAGACACCTGCTGACACCACGATTGCTCCACAGGCAAAACAAAGTCTGGTCAGAAATACCATCACTAGTATCATTAGATGGCCAGTGAGATACAGCTAGGCCCACCATCTGTGAACAGGAGCCCTCTCTGCAAGTGAGAACAAGGACAAAAAAAAAAGGAACTCTCTAAAATCAAATCTCTTAAAAAACAAGGTGTACTTCCCTACTCTGATGTAAGCAAAATGCTGTATAAACTTGAGATACCATGAATCAAAAAGGTAAGTTCTGTTGGAGAGGAAGGGTTTCAACCTCTCCCCCGAGAGGGGGGGAAAAAGCCCCAAACCTACCATGAGATAAACCAAGGGCTAGAACTGTATCAATGTGCTGAGCCTTCCTTGAGGCAGAGTGCTGAAATGTAAACTACAGCCCAATTGAGGGTGCAGGTCAGAAATGGCAGATAACACTCTCATTCCTTCCATCTTCTACTCTAAGGAAATCCACAAATATCATAAATGACCTCTTTTCTTAGCCACTGATCTGGAAACTTGCAGTTAATTAATTTTACCCCATTCAACATAAAGGCCCAGGACGCTATCCAAGTGGTTTTTAGTGAACACCCAGCAATAAATGCAGGCTTCCCCAGGCAGTTGGCAGCAATGACTGGCAGCTCCTTCTAAGGTCTCCACAGGTTACTTGGAATCACAACTTGCCCCTGATACTCTAGATGGGATCTTTTCCAGACTTCTGTAAATAATTCTTTCATTGCCTCGCCCAACCATACAGTTCAATTCAGCATAAGCCCAATTTAGCTATCCCTCACCTAGCAAAACCATAGTCTAGATAGTCAGACAGGAAAATATATTTAGTTGGCAACCTTTTAGGAATAAATGACTACTATTTAAGCTACCAGTGTCAGAAGAGGAAAAGCTTGTTTTTTCTCTCCTTATCCTAAAAGGAGTAAACCTCATGTCTATTTTTTTTAGAGCTACCAACACTGCTAGGGTATGCACTGTTTCTACTTAGTTCAGCTAACCATCTCCAGCCAAGAATGCAAAAATCCCATGATCAGGAGAACACACAGACTGACTCCAAAGACTGGTGGGTTACAACATACAGCTACGGAGAAGATAACCTGTACACTGCAGCTTGTGCTTCCTGAACAACCTGCTTGTTCTATGCAGTCACTAGGTTATAGAATAAATGCATCAAAGGGAACACACATAAACAGTGAATCTTTGAGGAAATATACAAAAACATCCCGATTAATTTATCAAATATAAGGTCTTCTTAACAGCAAAACACTACAAAAGCACAACTAGCATAACTACTTCCTGGTTTTGGTGTATTTAAATAGCTTCAACCCAGACAGAGTATCCTGAAGGATACTTTTTACAGTCCAAATTACAATGGAAATCAAAGTGGAATGCTAATTAATTCAAGGCCTGATGCTGCAACAGCTTTACTAATATGTTAGTTTGCAAGACCAAGGTCTTAGCCACGCAGTGAAATAACTGTCAGAGTCCTGTATCTGAAAACAAGATGAAATGTGCAATCAACAGTAGTAATAGCCCTAAAACTCTATACATGCGATTCTGAAAATGAAAGATTGATTCATAAAACCTAGTAAAACTCTTATGCTGCACAAAACAACATTGTCTGGGTCTCTTCATGTGGCCTGCCTGGGCAACCAGCCAATAGACTGAAGGAGTTTAATATTATATAGAAAACCTACCTGTAAAATCAATCACAGTAAGCTCTGCGAAGGAAGTTCAGGGCAAGGGTGAAATAGCCAGTTATGACACGTTGTTCTTGTGTTAATAGTCTAGTAAATATGGAGTTCTTTTCTGTGGTTCTTTCTCAAGATTAAAGATGCCTGACAAACACCCGCAGGAAGCCATAAGTTAACATCACAATTTCATTGCTCCTAAAAAAAACAAAACAGAACAAAACAAAGCACTGGAATGTAAACACTGAAAATGCAGCTTTCATTTTAGATGACATTGGAAGCTGTCTTTGTTGCCCCCCCTACTCTCTTACCCCCCAAGAGGCATGCCAGAATTGTCAAGTTTCTTTAATTAAGTATTTAACCATGAAACATATTCCACACTACTCATGTGAAATGAGGAACAAAAGTCATTATGTGTAACAGAAAGATAAATTAACTAAATGTGGTCACCAGTGAAAGCAGAGAATAGGCAAACAAGAATTTGGAGTTATGATCTCCTCTCTGGCCAGATCCAATGAAGTAATCACGCCAAAGAAAGGTACAGAAGTTTTAAACTAGAATACAGTCCCTGGTCTGCTTGCAAGCAACACTTAAATTTTGCTTTGGATGATTCCCCAAATTTTACATAAAACAGAAGTGTACTGATCAGATACAGCATACCCAGTGAATTGATCATGTATAATATATCCAGTGACTGCACAATGCTGTCGAAAGCAGAAACTAGACCTTCCCTCCTCCACATTAACATCTTAACTGTTCTCGGTCTTGCCCAATCAGCTTGAATTTGTGGCTGTGCCATGTCTCAGCCTTAATAGGAACAGCCTGTGAATTTGGTTATAAGGATATTTTTCTAACAAACAGACAATATAGCTTTCAACTCCCTTAATTCGAGACTGCAGTTGAAGAGGATAGATTTCCTGCTACCTGACTAAATGCTAGCAGGAAAGTATTACCTATAGCAGAAGTGCTACATCTGCAATTACAAAGCAATTGTAAAAGGCCCTGGTTTATAAACCCCAGCTAAATAGAAATAATCCTCTACCATCCTAAAACATTGCACCAGATTTAGGGGACAAAGTGTTTCTAAGCACCCTCCTCATGTTTCCTACTGGCAAGCTATACCCATTCTGATCACCTTAGTGAGACACCTTCCTTTCCCTCTGCACTGTCTTGGGATCCTAGGCATGAAGTCTGGTTCTGCATGCCACCCACGCAGAGGCCAAATGCTTAACTTATTAACCCCAGCTCTTAACATCTCTTTGTTGCAATTTCTTCTTCTGAAAGTGCTGATAGTAATTTCTACCTCACAAGAATACAGACCCTTAACTGGAGCATAACTGGATAGTGAGAGACTTGCTTTCCTTAGAAGCCAGAAGGGCAGTGATACAAAGTACTGTTATTAAGCAATATAAATGCAGATTGCATCCATCACTCTTTTTGATGACCCACTGCTCTACACAGACCATGCTCCTAGCTGACCTGAAAGTACTGTAGAATGCCAAATCTCTAAAAGTGTTGCTCTTCATCCTGCTAATACAAGAAGAGTGGCCATTTGTGACATACACATTAAAAACATTTTGTTAAATTTATGGAAATAGCTGTCTTATTGTGAAGTACACACCTACACATTTCACCTGGTTCAAAAGGACACTAGTCATCTTTGTGAAAATGACAGAAAACCTTTAAAGCCTTGCAAAACTACTGAAGATAGAAGTGAGACAAAGGTGTGCAGAACCTTAAGAGAACCATTCTTGCTGAAGCAAGCAACATACAGGATGGATCCCTGTCATGGCACAGTATTTCTGGGTAACCACTTTGGTGCTTATGGCCAGGCAGGGATCAATATGCCAGGCTGGCAGGGTATTGCCTCACCCAGACTTCTGCCTGTGCAGCCTTCCACACAGAAATCCCTTTTCTGCTCTCTTCCTCCATTGCCTGAGTTTAAATGAATAAGGAGACCGCATGCACAAGGCCTGCTGGGATGCAGACAGACATGTCAGGCTCTCTTAAAACTGCCAAACCTTTCCATTTCTGACCCAACTCACTCAGATTTGTACCAGCCCCTGGCTGTATATTAATCCCCAAGTTCCCTTCGCTGTTTGCAGCCAGGCATTTGAACAACCCGTTTGCCTTTTGACTGGCCTGCTGCATCCTGCAGCACATTGTTTATCAGAACAGCTCAGAAGCTCTAGGGAGACCTTTCTTAACATATTCAGAAACTAAAATAGGTCAAGCTGACTGGATGAAGAAATACTGACCCACATTTAGGAAACTGTTTTCTTCCCCTAACCTTAAATCACGTCCATACTCTGGGGAACAGCACTGCAGCGGCCCACTTCTGGGACGCGACTGCGAGGCCGCCACAGGCCGGGAAGGGCCCGAGGCCGCCAGGGCGGGAAGACCCCGGCCCGCCACCAGACACGGGCTGCCCGGAGCGGCTTTAGAGCCATCCCCGCCCTGGGGCTGTCACAGGGCCGGGTGCTCCCCTCAGCTGCCGCCCCTTTCGGGACCAGCCGGTTGCAATGGCGCGCAGGCCGCTGCAATAGGAGGCGGTGAGAGCCGCCATGTCGGGCACCGCCGCGGCTAGGCCTCGAAGCGGGTACCTCCGGCGGCACCGCTATCAGAGCCCACAGCTGAGCTCCGCGCTTCCCTGCGGGCAGAAGGCGGGGTCGGTGCGGGGCCGGGCCGCCGGAGCCGGGGCGGAGCGAGGGGGCGGTGTCGGGTTCTCTCCAGCCGGGTGGGAGAGAGGGCGGAGCGCGGCCCTTCGCCATGTCCCGGCACGTTTTCCTGACGGGACCCCCAGGTAATGGGGCGCTTGCCCGGGCAGCGGGGTGAGGGGAGGCGGCGCTGCGGATGGAGTCCGGCCCGGCCTAGTCTGGTCAGACGCTGTGCCCGGGGCTGGCGGGGCAGTGAAGCGCTCAGGACCAGGCCCGAGGAAGGGCCCCAGCCAGAGGCGGGTCCCAGCATCGGCCCAAGGCGTGAGGGAGCCCCGGGAGCGCCTTCTGCGGCAGCCGGGCCCTGCCAGGTGACACTGGCGTCCCAAGCCTGTCGCTGCTCCCCTCCAGAGTGTCCCCTCTTGAAGTCAGAGCTGCTGCCTTCATTAATCTGTTGCTAATGAAGGTCCATTTGAGCTAGTCCCATGTCATGTATTTCTACAGATGCTGCTGCTTTGTCCCTGGCTCCTGCCCTGCACTTCAGTATTGAGGGGGAGGGAAACGATCTCCTGGACAACAAATCCTGGTTCAGTTAAACTGCAGCCAGTTTCTGTCTTTTCTGTAACTTAATTGAAGTGATTTAGTGCTTCCAACCAAAGTAATGTTCCGTTATGGGTAATAATTGGTATCCCAGGTGTGCAGGCCTTGATTGAGGCAATGGGAGTACTTCATCATGGCAGGGGAATCTGATTATTGTGGAGGTAGAATGGTATAGAGCATGAGTGTCATACTATAACGTTGATAAAGAAATAAACTAGTTATTACGATTGCAAAGCTTTTGTTTGTTATCTGGAAGTAAAACTGGGAGTAATCTTCCTTTTTCTTGGAAAACTTTTTACAGATACCTGTCTTGTCTGGAGTTAATTTAAAATGTTACTGCTAGACTGAGCTAGCAATACCTTCTAGAGACTTCATTCTGTCTTTCCATCCACCAAATAAAGGCAGCTCTCCAGGAGCTGCAGAGGTTGGCCTGCTTAGGCCTTGTCTCTGTTCATTTAGCTGAAATGGAGTATACTGTTCTGATTAGCTAAATGTATAAGTTTAAGCTTTCTTAAACTTAGTTTGAGTTGGCAATTTACTGAATGAATGGATCCAAATTAGAGATAGCAAATCTACTTAGCCAAATTAGTATAAATTCACTTAGAGAGACGGGGCCCTGGAAAGATGGTAGATATTGATGGTGCCACAGTTGTCATTTTATGCCATTTTATTTAAATGCCAGAAATCCCCTTGGCTTCAATTTTGAAAAGCTTACTTAATAGTTTGACTAGATGCCCTTGAAGCTACAGAAGATTTTGCCATTGATATTGGCTGTTAAGAAAGTAATTTCTAAATTTGCTTAAAATCTAAGGAAGAAATTTGGTATGCGCATGAAGAATTTATTTCCATTGGCATCTTTAGGCACTTCACATTTGGTCTGTATTCCTTGTCTCCAGGTATTTAAGGGTTTATTCTGCAGGATATTTTCTATCTTCTGATTTTTTGACAATAGTGATTAAAAAGGAAGCGATAACAGTAAATTTTGTGAGAGGCAATAAAGTTGAGTTTAAAAGGAGATTGTCAGGGGATGTACTTGTACAATGGCAAAGGAGAAATAGCTCCTTTGTGGGTACTGAGAGGATGTCTGGAACATGGCCAACATTCACGTTGTAGAAAGTACATCAGACTCTACTAGGAGACAACAGTTGGTGAGGGTTTTAAGGATATGTTGTAGGGTGAGAAAATGGATTACAGGACCACAGGGTAATTCATTTGAGAAGGGACTTCAGGAGATAGAAAGGAAGGTCAGCTATGAGGCCAGACCAGGTTGCACAAGGATTTATCCAGTCAGGTCTTGAAAATCTGAAAGGATGTGAAGGCTGCACAGCCTCTCTGGGCATCCTGTTCCTGGGCTTGATTGTCCTCGGGATAAAAAAGCTTTTCTCTATATCTAGTCAAAACCTCTTTTGCTTCAATTGCAGTAAGAAGTATGTTTCTGTTGGAAATACTTTTTGTGATGTAGGACCTCATATCTGAGGGGCACTGAGTGCTTCCAATTTCTAGGACATCAATAGAAGTAGCGTGTCCTTTGTGCCAGTTAGGCTCCTGGTAATAGCAGTCGGTTTTGACCTTATGATCTAACAGGGCGGTGAACTCAGCTCTGTTCTTAAAAAGTAGTGAATGGCAGTGGTAGAAAGGGAGATTGATCACTCAGTTTTCCAGCTAGCTTGTACATCAGTTGTGTAACAGTACAGCTGTCCCATATTTATCTTCCTTGGGGCAAGCTCTGTGGCCTGTCTGTGCACTAAACTAACAAATTTTGTGGTATCCTGGGATATTTTTACCATTCTCTTGTGACAGCACTGTAGACATCTTTCTTAAAGGTTAATAAAATATTACAATGGCAGTACAAAATGAACCTGCTTCTGCTCTTTCCTTTCGTACCATTTAAAGAAAACAATTTGCAAACTTCAAAAGTAATCAGTGTTCCTACTAAACTAAATCATTATTGTGGTGTTTAAAAATGGGCTGTTAGAGGAGAAGATGATTAATCCTGTGTGCATTTTGTTTCCTCTTTATTTTTAGGGGTTGGAAAGACTACTTTAATCCAGAAAGTCACTCAAGCTCTAAAATCCTCGGGTATTCCCATTGATGGATTTTACACGGAGGAAGTTAGAGAAGGTGGCAGGAGAACAGGATTTGATGTTGTCACTTTGTCTGGAAATCGAGGACCTTTATCTAGAGTCAGGTACTGAGGTTTTAACAGCTCTAAGTGACTTAACAGTTTTATGTTTCTGTTCTAATCTTGTCAGCATGTTAAATGCTCCTTCAGAAGGTGATTTCTAGCACACGTATGGCTTTCCTGGTCAGGTTCTTTGTGAACGAAGCTGTGTGATCTGGCTGATAGGGTATGTAGACAGTGTCTCTGTTGCATAGTGAAATATTGAAAGTGTGCCTGAGAAGGGTGTTCTCTCTTGCTCCTTATTTTACACTAGATAGAGAGGAAGCACCACCAACCCTTTTGTTGTGAGTCTGAGTCTCTTTGGGATACAGTCAGTAGCTTATCGTAAGCAGGTGGGAAGTTGGTTTTGTTTCCACCAGCTAATTTATGGGGACAGAAATGGAAATCAAGAGGGAAATTTCACATAACATTGTTTTCAAGAACAATTGACAGGACCACAAAACCCACATGAGAATTTTGAGGAGAAGAGAGTTTCAGAACCCCACTAAGAGTGATGGCCTCTGAAGTGCAGAGGGCCTCACAGTCCTCCTTCACTAGACTTAGCTTTTCACACTTTGTGCAAAACTTAGTCTAGATCCAGGTGTGATGTTAGCACCTCATTCAGACATAGTTCATCTGACTAAATAATTTGCATATCGCCAATAAAGGAGGTTCACCCAAGATAGTGTGATACAGCACATGCAAACTATCTTGAGTGTTTTTTCCAAGATGGTTTAAGGGTTTTGCAGCCCATAATGAGGCTTGGGCTACTGCTGTGATGCTGTCTGAAGTGTCACATAACCAAATTCAAAGATCTGAACTGCAGGCATGCATTTTGATTTCGGTGTAAATATATCTGCTGGATTTTGGATCCCGTTACCCTTCTGTACAGTGTTTAAATTTGAGCTCACGTAGTTGTGTTGGTAGCTTATGGTATATTTATTATTTTAAAGTATGCTATCTGCAGTATGACTTAAAGCATGGTTTACAGAGTTCTTTTTACTTTCCTTGGAGGAATTAAGGGGATTTGACTTATTAGGATAAATTCTGATAAATCTACTTGACGTGATTGCGGTGAATTCTCACTGAACTCATTACTTAGAAGGAATTGTGCATTTAAAATATCTCTGTTTTAAATTTAGTTCTGACTCTTCTGCTTCAAGACGTGAATATCGAGTTGGACAGTATGTTGTAGACCTTGTTTCATTTGAGCAGTTGGTTCTACCTATGCTGAGAAATGTGAGTATTCTATGAAAGCTGCTGAAAAATGGACACTTTATGATAATCAGCGTTATTGGAGGGCCCTGCTAGAGCACTAGGTTTTGATATTAATGAATGGGCTCTATCTTGGGTTTTGCTGATTCTTATTGACTTCAAGATCAGGAAGCTGGAGGGGAAAATTTGGCTTGTTCTCTTGTGCTTACTGTGGTGTTTGAGAGGTTGCAGTTGCCTCTCATCCTTGATCTGACGTCGTCCCATGGGCAGGCCCTCCTTGACCTTAGAGACAGCTGAGAGGAGGTTTCTTCCTGTACCACTGTCTTGCATATTGAAAAGCAAACAGAATGTGGGAGTGACTTACCACACAGAACTGGGTAGTGTCAGTGGCTCCAAGAAAAAGTTTTTTGCTGATGCTTTTCTTCTTTGCAGGCTTTTTATCCCCTCTTTCTCTGATTGCAATCTTCTTTCAGTAAAAGCTTTTGTTTCTTGAATCTCGTGATTATTTTTGATTACCACTGTACCTGGAGACTGGTGGGTCTTCACTGGTAATAGCAGTCTTATAATTTGGGGTTTAGCCTGCTACAGAAGGGGTGCTCTGATGGTGAAAAGGCTTTCCACACTGTCTTTTCGCTCTGTTTCTCCTAAAATTCTGTTACAACTGTGCAGGTGATATTATGATTATCTCCCTCTTTCCTTCTCCTTCCTCTCTCTCACTCCAACCTTTCCCCTCTCCAAAATTAAACAAGAACAGATCTGATTTCGGCAGTAACATATCACAGTGTACAGCAGCTGCTGAGCTGTACTACTAAAAAGAATCATATTGTGATTCTTCTGCACTGCCAAAGCTCACGCAGCCAAGGAAGACTTTTTAATGGACTTTAAAAGAATAAAAAATCAAGGAGGTGGCAAGGAGCAGAAACAAGATTGAGGATCTAATTCTCGGTTTTGTCAAGGAACGTTAAAGTCTAAGAGTTTGGAAGCAAAGACAGGGGCAAGGGAGACAGAAAATATGAATAAAATGGGACAGAGTTTTTTAATGTTTAATTTCACTTTAAGTTGATTTATTATGTTAGTAAATAGAAGGATAGTTTAACAAATACATCGTTAAGCCAGCACTGTACTCGGAATCCTCTTACTGCTGCATTAAACTGAAGTCTAGGGGAGATCTTGCAAGAATAGAGTTAGCAATGGTGAATTTTTCAGTTTTTTTAGCTTTCTGCAAATACAATAGAGTGGAAAGAAGAAAAGTGGCCAGCAGGGTTGGACAGTGCATGACCCTGTTCTCGATGAAAGTGCTGTTAATCGTTTTTTTTAGGAATGTGGTCATGCATGTAAGCGGCACAAAGTGGGAGAGGAGGAGAGTGAGGAACATCATAGACCTGAAGCAGGAGGGTCATGGGTATGGTCTGGTTTGATCAGAGAGCAGCGAGGAGTGGGCATGTGCCCAGGTAGTCTTGAGGCCAGCTTCAGCTCTTAAGGCTTGGATCTCATTTACTCCAGTGACAAGAGGGATAGATCCTACAATGGATGATCTGTTTGCTTCTGGAAACTTTGCCAGGCAGTACTGGAGATTTTTTTTCAAAGCAAAATGCTCTGTTTTTCGTGACCTAGTGACTAGTATTGGCTTTTTAGCTCACTGATCTATGAAAGGATTTTAGATAAAACAGCTACTCAGCGGGGACTTAGCTTGAAAAGGTTTTAGGATGCATGTTACGCAGTTCTTCCACTTTCCCAGGAGCAAATACTTAGCCTTCACAAGGGAAAACATTACAAGGCTTATTTTCTTATTTTTTTAGGTTCTGTAAAACATGGCTGGTATTGGTATATATTCATGGATATGCAGGGATGTTTTAACTTGAATTGATTTCCTCCTCACTTCTGTAAATAAAGTAGTCCAGTTCTCTGTTCCTTTTACCAGGAGAGGATAGACAGTGCCCTTCCTTTTTTGTTGAACAGTTCCTCTGCTTTCTGAGGTGCTTTTCCCTCAGTGGGAATCACCCATGTTTTCTCCTGGGCTTCCCTGCTGCTCACACCAGTCTGCAGCACGGTACTGTTTGGCACAGTAAGCAAACCACAAATCTGGTTGGTCTTTATTATGGTGCCTGTCCCACAGTCCAGAGGGATTATAGAATAAGCTGTATCTCGACAAAGAAATGGAAGATGACTGTTGTGATGTAAGAGAGGCTTGGGAACGGCTTGCTTGTTATCCAGATAGCTTTGAAGAAAGCTAGTTGTTCTGGGAGAAATGTTAGTTTTGACCCTTCCTTGACCCAGCTACAGAAGGATAAACTTCTAAATCTATATTTAATGCAAGTATTTTATTTTTTTTTAAATATTTGTGTTGTGTGGATATTGATCTATTCTAAACTTATAATTCGATGGGAAAAGTGAAGTTTTGAAAAAACGGTGTCCCTCAGATTGATTGAGAGCTGCTAGTAGGCTAAGTGCAGTTCTGAATTGTCAAATAGCTTGTATGGGACCATTGTGAGAGTTTTGTTTTGAAGGAAAACTGATATTATGGGTATTTCCTATTGTAGTTGGTATTTATACTGTACACATATTCTCATCTTTGCAAAAATCCATGCTGGAATAGAAATGATAGATTTATAAGTCTGTCAGTTACCTGCAGGAGCTTTGACTCTTCCACTTTCCCCAGTATTACAATTGAATTGATTTCTTTAAGCATAGAAACCATTTCTGTTGCTTGGTGTAAGTTCTGTGTAGTTTACAGTCTCTTTATGTACTTTTCCACAGGTAAACCATGGCAACGGTGCAGAGAAAAAAATTTGCATCATAGATGAGATTGGTAAAATGGAACTCTTCAGCCAGGCTTTTATTCAAGCTGTTCGGCAGACGCTGACTGACTCGGGGACCGTGGTACTTGGAACTATTTCTATACCTAAGGGAAGGCCACTGGATCTTGTTGAAGAAATCAGAAGTAGGAAAGATGTTAAAGTATTCAATGTGAGTAATATTAAATATCCTTAAAGAGCCTTCTGTTCCAGGTTGCTGGTTTGTATTTGGCTCTGTTTAAAAACGTACTTGTTACTACCAATTGATAGCTGTGGGTAGCTTGTACAAAATAAGATTTTTAGTTTCCATTTCATTCTTAATGGGCAGGTGTTCACCTTATTAAAAAAAAAAAATCCCAGTTGGCAGTTACTATAGCAGTCTCCCACAGCTGGCTTTGCTTGTGAGAGGCTGTAGAAGTAACGATATAGTTGTTTTAAAAGGTTTTTTTGATGCAGTGTTATTGCTGTGTAAGTATCCATTATTCGTAAGAGTTAAATCTTTTATAGTACAGTCAATTTTTAAAATATTTTTTCAGAATGGCTTGCAGAAATATTACCAGTAATCATATTCAATAAAAAAAAGGCAGCAGTGGAGTTTGCAGACATGATTTCTAGAAGAAAGACACTTGTAAGTGGAGTGTGCTTTCTCTGGATTTAGTGAACCAATTTTGGAATTCATTATGTTATTTTTACAGATGTAATTCTCAAAATATTAGAGCCTCAAAGTGCATTTCTGATCAGCTACAGGGAGGTTCTCAAAAACTTACCATTTCAAAACACACCTTGTTCACAGGAATATGTGCATTAGGTTTCCTTAACATCTGTAAAGTGTCCTGGATGCTTCACAGAAACAAGCTAAATGCGCAGCTGCTTTGATTTTTTTTATTTTTTTTATTTTATTTTCTCTCTCCTCTCAGTGTGTACTATTTGTAGTAGAGAATAAGCAATATATCCGAAACTGAACTGTGCATCTCTGGAAATTATAAATTCAGTAACTAGGACTTGCACATCCTGGCTTACTAACAGCAGTAATATGCTGTAGAGCAGTATCCTTTTGCAGCCTGTTCTTTGTCAGGTACAGATCCGGTGCATTCTCATGCAGTGAGGATGCTTACTTGTTTTCATCCAAGTGAACAAGGAAGGAAAAAGCACGATACTGAATGGTCTTAATTACTGCAGAGAAGGGAAAGCCTCCATCTTCTTTTTTTCCTCTTCAAAATGAGATTAATAAAACTGCAGTGCTCAAAAAAGTTCCTCAGCTTTTTTTTTAAGTTGGTGGTCCCATCAGCATCTTCAATTTCTGTTTTAAATTAAATGCCTGTTTAATTAAGTGCTGAAGCAATCCTAGGAGCAAAGACAAGAGACGATTCCTTTCCTCACATAAGCATTCAACTCCTACCATTCCTTTCAGAAATAAACCCCCAGGTTTCCCAGTGACAAGTTGATGTGTTGTCAAGCGACTGAACAGGGATGCTGGTGGATGTGAATTTTCTATGACCTGCTTTACAGTGGTAGGACAAGGGAAGAGGGAATGGAGAATGCCTCGCTGAAAGTGAGGGTCATTCAGGGCTTAGGCTGCAGCCATGGCAAGGCAAGAATGTACATTTGGTCCTCTCAGGGGAGGAAATAGAGTGCTAGAAAACAGCATTTGGCTTTTCAAGGAAGCTTTTGAGGCCTCTGCTGTCTCTTTTTATCAGGTGATGTTCTGAGGGCACGTGCCACTCAGCCCTGAGTTGTTGGCTCTATCAGGCTTCTGATACAGCCTTCTCTCAGGTACTGGCTACAGGCAGCTTCCTGTAAACTTCAGTGGAGCAATGTTTCTTCTAGCTAAAAAAATCTTTACTTAAAAAAGTGAGCCATCCTGTTTATGCTGCTGAGATTAGGATGTGCAGGTTTCTTTGTTTAAATAGAGTTCTCTGGTGAATCTGTTAGCCAAAAGCAGGGGTGTGAAATGTGTGACGGGCTGCAATAGTTCCCAGGTGGTGGAGACCTGCTCTGCTGAAGTGTTGTGCAGGACAGCATCTGTCTGGCTCGCTCCGGTGACACGCTACGTGCTCTTTCCCAGCTAGTTAAAAACGTGTGCATGAGTAGGAACAGACCCTGCCCGTGGGGAGTCAGAGGTGTTACTGGCTGAAGTAAAGTGGGGATCCCCAGCTACGTCCTCCAAGGGCTGTGGTATGGGGAGAACCTGGAATGCCCTAATAGCTCGTGGTCAGTAATTTCTTACTAACTTTTATGGTGCCTGGAAGTGTGCAGAAGTAAGTGGCTGCCTTCCAGAAAAGTTCTGCCTGCTTTGTCACTTAATATGGGGTTAGGCTGCATTCAAGTTACTCAGCAGAGGTTTCTCATCCTTCTCTTGGTGTCAGAAGGATAATTTTGATGTTGGATGCTAAGTGCATAGAGACAGCTGTTTGGGGGTTTACAGTCCCTTCTGTCTGAAAGCATATTCTGTTGGTGCAAATGGGCCCAGATGCCCTAAAAGCAGTTGAGAATTTGGTCCCAAATGTTTAATTTATTATGTTTAGAGTACTTCACGATAGGAGCTCTGATATTTAACACATTTCTTTCCATTGTTGCCCGATTCCATTTTGCTGAGAATGAAACTTTCCAGTAAAACTACAGAGGCTCTTTTTGCATTGCCCAGGTCTGTGTAGTTTTGCAGACACAGTGTCATAAATAGGATCAGATTATCCTTAGCAGCTGGCACATATTAATTTTCTCCCATTTTCCCGTCTAATAAATTTTCTTCCATGAAACCCATTAGTGAAGTGTGGTTGCATATGCCTTTTGAGAAAGAAAATAAACAGTTAAATGAATCAGGAGAAGAAAAGCTTCCATTTGAACAGACTATGCAAGAGGGGTTTCCTTGACAGTACTTTAACAATTAGGGGAAGAAAGCTTTTGTCCTCTGCTATTTCTTTCTTGGATTCTAGGTGGTGGTTTCCTCTAAATTACCTAAATGCTTAGTATAAGCAGCATCTACGGTTATTTTCAATTCACTGTCTAAAAGTCTACCCATCTGTTTGTACATTCAGTACAGATAATGGGAGATTAGTTGTCTCTGGGAAAGATGCCTGCACAGAATGTCTCCAGATCTTAAGAGGAGACTTGTATCTATCAACCAGCCTTTGTAAGACAGTTGTGAAAATTTCCCAGCACTTGGCACTTTCTCTCTGCTGCTCTCACTGGACTTCTGGCATGTAGGTATGGAAAAGGGATAGATAAAATGTAGTATTGTTTTTGTTGGCTGTGAGACAGTGGGAAGAGCTATTAAATGTTCAGAAGGTGCTTTGAAAGTCAGGATATCAGGACGCTTGCTGTGAGATTTAGAGTTTGACTGATCTGTGCTTTGTGCCTTGTTTACCGTTAGGTCTCTCAATAGCCTTACTGAAGAGCAATTCTGTTCTTTGTAGTCTTGCTCTCTCTATTATTATTGTGGGGTTTTCTGTTTATCTTATAACAGACTGGAATGATACTCTATAAACAACAACATTTTCAGGCACATCTTCCCTTTCATTCCCTCCCCTTTTTTTAAATGTTGCTTTTTCATCAGTCCCATGGTGATCTGTCTTGAATTCAAGCAGTGTAGGTGAGACCACTGTCTCTAGCTTTTGCATTGTTGGTTTCAAGCATTTGTATAGAACGTCTGTGACTAAATAGCAGGAGGCTCTTTGAGCCATATTTTTCAGGTAGGACTGTCACCTTTTTAAAAATACTACTAATAGTACAAATAGTGATACTTTCTCCTGTTCAGTATTGACCGTAGTACTGGAAGGGATACAAACCTCTTAAATGTAGCTACAGGGAATGCAGTGAAACCTTGCTGGTAGAGAGTTTTATGCCATGCATCGTGTGATGTCCCTTCCTTGTCAAACAGCATTTCTCAAACTTTGTTAAAAATATGAAAGTCCTTACTATTTTTTTTTTTTTTTTTTGGCTCATCTGTCTTTGTCTGATTTCTTCCTGCCCTCTCTGCAGGGATCTGAACAGCGGGGAAAATTTCGTTGGTTTTTTAGAATGAGGCTTTTGCTGACACTTCACAATTCCTTTTTAACCCTTTCACATCTCCAGCCTTTCCCCAGGTTTCGACTGAGTTAGCAGTGCACGATGCTGTGGGTCTGTCAGGACCAAGATGGAGTAATTTACACCCCCAAATCTTCCCTGCGCCCCCTCCAGCTCCGTGCTCTCTCTTTGCTGCGCCTGGGAACTGAGCTGACCAGCAAGTGCTGGTGTTTGCTTGGCAGTTGGCAGTGATCTGCACGTGCTGCAATGCAGATGGGCCCAGCAAAAGGCAGGACGCTGGGCTATGTGGATTTTCACATGTACTGGTCTTAAAATCCAATATTTCCATGGACTGGTCAACCAAAGGTGTACCTCAGTGTGCTAGAAAAGCTCCCCAGCATTTTCAAGTAGCCTTATTTCTTTGTGAAAGTGTTTCTATCCTGCAATGCTAAGATTTCTCAGAGTGCAGAGTTATGCCGCTAAGCCTGTTGTAATTTTTATCATTGCAGATGTTTTTGACTAGGTCTGTCATCCTAATAAATACAATCCTTTGAAGTACTGAAGGCATAAGAACTCCACTTTATAGTAGGAAAATTATATTTGGTAATTGAGAAGGATTTCTAGTAATGACAAAAGTACACGCTGGTTCTTCAAGTGATTCTTGTTAGTTATTCAAGCCCTGGATAATACTGGAAAATACCATGGGTAATTAGATCAGAAAGATCTCTGAATATTCAATTACATGTGCAGGTTTGTGGGTTTAGCTCATTGTGTTCTCAGTAGCAGAAGAAGGCAGGTGTTTGACACTCAGCATTCCTCTGCTGAGAAAGAAATGCATTTGAATTTCTGTGTTGTTTGTTTTTGAAGTAAATGCTGATACAGAGGTTATTCATCAAATTACATGAGTTTTAATTTCTCTTTCCCTAGGTTAGTAAGGAAAACAGAAACAGCATTTTGCAAGACATCTTGGCAGCTGTGGAATCTTGCAGAAAATGAAGACCTTTTCTTGGGTGTAAACACTAAAGCTTTTATTTTAACAAAACATTACAACATGTTGCGGATGTTCTTGAGTCTGTCCTTCCTGCTTTAGCCCCTGGAGGCTTTCCTGCAGCCTTCAGTGTAAGCAAGGTAAAGCTGGTAGTACTCTTAAAATGTGAAAATGAGAGAGCAGGATTCTTGGATATTCAGTTCACAAGCTGATCTATTAAAAAAATTAAACAGATGCCACCCAGTTCTAATCTGGGTATTTGAAAGTTAGGTGGTCTACTCTGATCCTAGTTGTACCGTGTAAAAGCAAGTAACCATCAAATAACCATCTGTTTGAGATCTTGGTCTTCCAGCGTGGCGTGGACTCTTCTGCCCAGAAAGCAATTCAAGTATCTGGCATTTAGCCCCAGTGTAACAGAGCAGAAATGTCTGCGTGCTCTGCTTGCTTTTATGGAGAAGTATCTTTGCTGTCAGTGACCCGGTGTAGGTGTGCCCAGGTGTGTCTCAGCATGGGGGCTGATGGTCATGAGGTAGAAGGAATAAGCAGATGCTCTCTCCCTACCCCCAGACACCCCTCTCCCCAGTTGCAGTATAAGAAGGGAGTATCTAGAATTTCAAGGAAATATCCCATAGTCCCAAGTGACACTTACAGAATTCCACTTCAGGAAGAAAAATAATCAGCTGTAACCTCTCCTAAGTGGCCCTGACACTAGTTGATAAGAGGGCTGCATTTTGGGTTTATTTTCAAGTTTCTGGTGGCAATCCTGCCTCACATTCCCTTAAAAAATTATAAATATATATAAATCTTCAAGTTCATGAAGTTCAGTAAAACCTTGACTTGTGTTTTTTATGCAGAGTTTATTAAGTCAGGATTGACTTAATCATTTGTCTATATGGGTTTTACAATCTGTTATGTTTAGTGGTACTTCTTGTTTGGTTGGGGTTTTTTCCTTATTCAGTTCTGTACATGGTTGATGGTGAAATAAGAAGTGTTTGAGAGCACTTAGACAATACGTTTCCCTATGAGGTGTGCAGATGTGTTCAGGGAAAGTGCTACCACTTAATCAGTTTTGCATGTTGTGAGAACAGAATTCCCTCCCAGGTGCACGCTTGTTCATTGTGTGATATATAGTCATCTCTGGCTGTAAAAAGTTAAGTATTTGGTCATTTCTGAACTTATTTCATTTCAACAACTGTTAAAATGAGCAAACTAAAAGCATTTTCAAATATAATTTGAGTTACTTTTTTCTGTGAAACTGACACCCAAAGCAGTAGGGGGCTGGATGGGAAGAGGCATTTTCCCAGGAGCCCTGGCACAGTGATAGGATGCCGTGGCCTTTACCCTGACGGCCCGTTACAGCCATTCTGCAGCTGAGGCTTAAGTGGGAACTGACCTCGAATGGAGGTGTTTGACACTTCTCTGTAGAGTCTGGGGAGGGGAATTACTTCAGGAGTGATGGCAGAATTCGGTTTTCCAAATTCCAGTTCAGCCAGTATTGTTGGGAGTTTCATCACTTTTAAGTGGTATTTATTCTTCGTAAGAGCAGATGTGTTGCTCTGCATATAATGGCACAATGCCTGCTATAGTCCTGCCATTTAATAGCATGGAAAAAAAAAAAAGAAAAAACAACTGTAACCACAAGTTTGGGGAACTTTTGACCATTGTGCTTATGGTACTTGAAAGCCATTGTCTTATGGCACAAGGAAGACCTTTAGTAGTGAGGGCAGTTGGTGACAGGAAAAACTTCCAAAATGGAGATGCATTTTTTTTTTTTCTTTCTTTGGAACTGAGCGAAGTATCAGCCCTTTGAAATCAAAGGGTATTTTTGCTACTGACATTGGTGCTTGTTGTTTTCTGCTACCTGTCTCAAGATTGGTGAGTCTTTAATTTGTTGGTGTTCTTTTCTTAAGCCCATCTTCTCTCTGAGCTGCAGAGTGCTTTCAAGAGAAACAAAGAGAAACTTTGTGATCTGTGTTCAGCAGGAGATCCAAGATGACCTTAGCAGTCATGGCCTTTAAATCTGAGACAGTCCTGATGAAATGATTCTCCTGTTTCAAATATACATCCAGTGAGTGAGAGAGCAATATTTCCAACTGAACTTAGTTTTTATGACACCCTGTGTTTACTTTAGAGGTAAAAATTTATTTTCTGGTCTTGCAGTAGTAAAATATTTGGAAGGCCTTGAGAGCACTGTAACAACAAACGGAGCGTTCACAAATCCCCTGATGGGCCAATTTTACTAATAGCACACATTTGGTGCAAATAACCTCTGATGTACCAGCAAGATTCCAGATGACAGCATTAGTGCACCTGCAGGTTTTAATTGGTGCAAAAAAGGGGAGAATATGAGGTGCCAATTACTCGCTCAAAGCCCGAGAATTGAGGATGTTTTTGGCAAGGAGGCTTGTAATTCCAACATAAAATTGCGCACAGCATGGAATAAACAGGCCTGCATTATTTATCATGCATTAGACAATTTTGACATGTAAAACTCTGAGAAGGCTGTAAGAGAGGTGAATCTTTAACCCTGGACCTACTGCAAAGTTAATTACAAGTAGTGTGGCTGTCTTGCAGATTTAAGGATGTACAAGCACTGGTGAAACACTGTAATTAAATACCAGCTCCCAATCCAGGGGGTAATCTAAATATGGCAATAGTTGGGTAGTTAAAAAAATACACATTGATGAGAAGATTATTATTACATGCTGGAGAATTTCACTGGTAATTTTAATCTTCTAAAATGAGCTGCACAAAATTCCGCTAACCTTTAAGTTAAGTTCCCCAGCAAGAGCAGAGCAATCAGTTGATGGGTTGGAGCCAAGTGCTGATGACATTTCTTGCTTTATTCTAATAAATAGCTTTTAAAGCTGTGGATGACATCGCAGAGACTCCTAAAAACTGACTAGTTTCAGAATGGAATTCATAGATATTAAGAGTACCTGGTGTATTGTTGAAGGGGAAAAAGCCTGACGCTGGTAAGTCCTTTTTGTTAACATTTGTGTTAAGGGCAGTGTTAAAAGCTAAGATTTCCTGTCTCTGGGAATGAGGCGAGACTTCTCAATGAGAATTCTGGTTCCTTGCAAGAGAAGTTTGTGTGGCCTTCAGTGGAGGGAACAGCAGGACCATTGCTGTTTGCTACTCGCTTGCTGTGGTGGAAAACGGGCGGGCTGGGGCCTGTCAGCCTGCCTGGGGGTGGGAGCAGTTCACCAGCCTGTGATTGGCTTTGGTAAAATGTTACCAAAACCCTTTTTACCGGATTTTTGGACCATGCTTCACTCTTAGGACTAGCACCTGGCTTTTACTGCATGATGTAAACAAGAGCCTATTAGTGAAAGGAAAGCAAAATGGGAGAGATTGGAAGTATCCCACGTTTAATGTAAGGGTTGAAGTACTGTGTTTGTGTTTATTTTACCATATACTTATTATCCTCCTTCCTGTAGCCTGCTGTACTGTATCATATGTGTGTTCCACTCTGGTTGTGAGAGCCCCGTGGAGCCCATGTGGATAAAATCACTCCTGATGTTTCTTTTCAGCAATGGTGATGTTTTCTGGGTTAAGCTGGGGGAGCAGATAGGGCCTCCATCTTCTCATCCCTTCTGACATTTCTAGAAAGAACATCATGTGTCAAATGCTCTTGTGGATTGAGTGCTTGGTTTCCTCAAAGGCTGTGTCCAGCCTGCTCGTGAGACAGGAGTGTAACTGCTCTCATGCTGTAGAAGCAAGAAGGTTCTGGGCTGGCTGAACGAGCATCGGGCAGGCTTCCGCCTTTGGCTCCTGCTGAGTAAGTGGCTTCTCTAGCTCTGGAAAAACTGAAGCGCAGCACCTGAATCTTCAACACTGACACAAAATGGAGCTGCACGTAAAAGGTACTTATGTGTTGGTGGTGGCCACCCTTCCTGCATCACAGCTGTAATAAGAGATAGGCACATAATGCAGGCAAACTCCTCAGCCTGAGCACCTCCAGGGCTAAGCTCTAACAACGGCATTGTGCACTGTGAAACCTGTCATCAGTGCCACAGCCAACTTAAAAGCAGTGAAAGTCGGGTCTGCTTTTCTTCCAGGGCCCAAAACTGCCCAACTAGTGGGGTTCCTGAGGTGTCACAGGCACCTCCATCTCGCATCTCTGTAGCACCTCCTGTGTAAAGTTCAGTCTCGAGCTGCTTGGGTCTTTCAGGAATATGAATATGGGTAGAGCCTTTGGGTGTCCGCAGGCACTGGTGCTGAGAGTAGCATTCCAAGGACTTGGGTGCCTTTTGGTGCTGTGCAGAGCTGTTTTGAGCTGCTGACTGTAGAAATTAGGCCTTGGGTAAAAATTAGTTACCTATTTGTTAGCATTGTGTGCATCAGAGCCTTAAACACATCTTCTGTCATGTACAGAGTAATCTGGTCTATCTCTGCCTCATGCAGACGGGGGGGGGATGTCCAAGATGTGCTTAATCAATATGACCTCGTATCTAGTTCCAGGTTTCATTTCTAACCATTGTGTCTAATTAATCTGTAGGGTTGGCCTGTATTTAAAAATGCTGTGTATAGCAGTACCCTTAGTAATAACAACAGGCTCTCTGCAAAATTATGGAGAAGCGTAACATGGGAGAGTTTGTGCTGTCATCTTCAATTTATTTTTTTGTCTTTATAAATGTTGACGGTCACTCGTTTTTTTTCAACCCACTGTGCCACAGGAACCACTTTAAGGCAAAATAAAAACTGTGTAAGACATTGCTACAAAAAGGAACTCATTTTTTTAATTGTGTCTTGACTCCTGCTCTGCCCTGCTTGTGCGCTGTGCCTCAACAGAGGAGACAGGACCTGCCTTCCCTGGCAGCTGCCTTGTGCAGCAAAAGGCTGGGCTTCATGTCACGTTGCTGTCCTCAAGGAGTTGTGCTCCAGGGGCTGGTGGCCCGAGCCGGGTCAGGAACTGTGAAGCTGCTGCATGTCTCAGGGTGCGGCACCAGAGGCCACAGAGATGGCAGAGCCTTACAGGAGATCTGGTGGTGGGGCAGGGTGCTGGTGCTGGGCCTCACTCCCCACTCAGCAGCTCCAGCAGCTCGCTGCTGGAAGCATTCGTGCAGCTGTTTCCCAGCCTGGTTTAGTGTGCCTGAGTAGTGTATGTAGAGTAATTTAGGTTGATTGGACTACTGTAGTTACTAATTTTTGGTAGAAAATACTTCAAATTTAAAGATGTGAAACCTGGAGGCCTAAGTGAGGCTAACTGCATAGGGCAAGGTTTTTAGTGCTTTCTGCAGCTGCCTGTTTGCCCTGCCCCCAGGCAAGGCAGGGTTTAGGAAGTGCTGCAGTACCTTAGACTCCCACGCAAAAGCCCTGGGTGGCTGTTAGTAAGGGCTCTCCACCTACCTGTGTGTCCTCCAGCCTTCATTTGTATCAAAGGACTTCATGAGCACCGTGGTGGGAGGAGGAGAGAGGTACAATCTGCCAGGAATGGTCAGAAAGGAGCAGCTGCATTCAATTTTTTCTTCCACATCCCATCTGGATGCTGGAGGAGACATTAGTAGGACCTAAACTGCACCGATGACCATGTATCTCAGGGGGCTGTATATATATATAAATACTCTGCTTTTACCCTTGCAGACATGAGCAGAATTTGGCCTAGGTTGTGCTGAGCTTTATAAATCAACAGTTCAACAAGCTCTGAAGTGAAAGAAAACCAACAGATTTCTTAATTTCATAAGGCAGAATGCAAGTGAAACCAACCCCAAATAAAAAAGAGAACCCAAAAACTGCTGCCACACAAAACATACTTGGATCATTTTATTTTCACTAGGTGTTGTTTGGTTCTACTGCTTATAATCTTAAGTGTGGCACAGTTGGAAGCTCAGAACGCAACTGTGTATTGCCTAACAGTAATGAGACTTAGCTACAGCATCTCTTGCTAAATCTTTCCTGTTAATTGGGACAAGACAGCCTGGCTGCACATCATGGTGTTGAGAATTAGAAACAATCTATGGTACTTACAGTAAAGAGGAACAGCAAGACACTGATAGCTGCAAGTTTTTTAATTAGAAAAAAAAAACCAAAAAAACAAAACGAGGAGAGCACGCGCATGTGTGTTTAGACTCTATAGTAGAGAATTTGTTGTAGCCTTTTGGCTTCCAAAATAGTCATGCATTCCTGTGAATCAGTGTTTCTCAAACTCTGTGGAAGCGTGGCCTCCCTTTTTGCATCATCTGTCTTTATGCCACTATTAAGTTGGCAGCAGCTCAGTTTCTCTGGGGGAGTGAAATCAGAATGCTCTGTAATTACTGGCTACAAGTGTTTATGGACACTGAGCTGTGTCCAGCAATTAAAGGCATTTAGCTGTTACTTTCCTAATACAAACACTTCCAGACAAGAATTATAGCCTGCTTTGCACTTTCCTATCCTTGAGGAGGATTCGCCTGGGCCTTTTGCAACTCCTAAGGGGGCTGTTGCCTGGAATTTGAGAAATACTGCTGTAAACCAAACAGGAGCACAAGATAATGCCTAAGAGCAGCTGTTTAGGCTAAACTGCTTTCTTTGCAAATAAGGTGCACTGTATGCTTTGAAGGCTTTCTGTGCACTGGACACTTTCTTTTCTCACACTTGCCTTTCGTTAATCTATGTAGCATGGCTCATTAGCGCAATAGTTCAATATGGCTGCATGCAGTACATCAGTCTGTGATGCTGTGTTGCTATTGAGAATTGCCACCTGCATAACATAGGAAAGGAAAATAAAGAAGAGATTTGCTGTTGGAAAAAAAAAATATTTGATTTAGCTCTAGTACACATTGTACTGTCCTTTTACCTATTCATCGCTTCTGTTCAAAGTTGCCTTTTGCTGTATATTATATATCAAATGCCAATTAGTTTGCATGCAATCAGCTGTTTAGTTAGTGGCAGGAAAGAGATGTCTTGTGTGCTTTTCACTGAGTTGTATTAATATTTCCCACTGTATTCATCTGCGATTCCAACTGTTCCAGGGGAAGCAACATTAAACAGGTTGTTGTGTTCATTGTTCTAGGATTTACAAGAACCTGAGATGAAGTGGCACTGTGTGTTTCTTAGGACATCTTCCAACCCTACCCATGCCAAGGCCTTTAGCTGAAGAACATCTGCCCTGTAGTGTTCTTTTGTAGAAATTAGAAAAATAAACATTTGGATGTTGCTTGTTACATCTGAAAGAACCTAAACCCATCTGCAGCTCCCTGACCTAACTCTTCTCTTTATGTAATTCTACAAAGCTCATGGCCTTTATGCTGGGAATACGCCTTACTGCTCCTCAGACAGGCTTTGCTGAGAAGCGGTGTCTTCCAGGGCCATGTCTTCTTGGCTTGCCCTCCTGCATTCCAGGTTCCTGCTCATGAACATGGCATGGGCCTGACCTGCCTCGCGCTGCCGTCTGGGTTCTGTACCATCGGCTGCTTCACAGGTCTCAGCGAGTTGCTGGAAAGAAAGGAAGAAAGAAAGAAGATGTCAACTGGTTTAGGAAATCTGTAAGTAACACTTCAGCCATTTTTTGAAGTGACAGGTGAAAAAAGTTAAAAATGGATTTAGGAATGTCATTCTGTGAAACTGCATGGGATTCTTAAAATGCATTATTCACAAGGGGCTTCTGAAGAGGTACTTGCTACACTTTATCTAATGCATAAATTTGGAAAGAAAAGCAGACCAGGAGCTAGAGGTTTAGTACCACAGATGTACGTGTATAGAGAGCTGTAAAATAATTTGGATTGAAAAGGACTTCTGGAGGTCATCCAGCCCAAACTGCTGCTCCAAGCAGGGCTGACTTCTAAGAAGTTAAATGGGGTTGCTCTGGGGCTTGTTTTCTACACTGAATTTTAAATCCAATTTACAAAGAAACTTTTTCATCAAAACTGGAATGCAATTATCAGTCTGAAAGTGCTATGCACGGTGTTACCCCATTGTAAGGAAAAAGCTTTCAAGAACTGGGCTGTGTTAACATTTAAATAAAACACTTCCTCCTTCCCACTTTCAGACAGACACCCGGACTCTGAGCAGGTACTTTGGCCAGGACTCGCTTCATCTCAATTTACCCATGTATCATCTAGGCTGGCAGTGCTTGGCAGAGAGTTACCAGTGTCCCAGGGGAAGATTTCCTCCTGACAGCTGTAAGGATGAGGTGGATTGTCCTCTCCACTGAGTACAGAGGCCACACCAACTATCTGCTGAGTCTTCATGCCCAAATTTCAGATGGCTTACAGTTAGAGAACGTGAATCCTACCATTAGTACCCAGTATTGCAGACTGGCTGAGTTCTTACAAACTGGGCTGTAAACTCTCAAGAGCTGGAATTATGCCTCGTCATCTGATATCTTCAGCTCTAAACGTAGAATTATTATTAATGCTCATTAGAGTAGTAAAGCAGGATTGGACCCAGATGAGTAACATTCAGTCAACTTCTGTTGAAGTTCATGGCAAAACTCCAGGGAACTATACCACGTATGGTATTTTTGGGTTGAGAGCAAAATACACACAAGCTAAGGAGCTTCTTTGACTTGGGGTTTGGAGAATTGTTCAAAAATTAGAGAAGTTACACACAGTTCAGGATGAAGCAGGAAAGTGTTTTGGACTCTAATATCTAATATCTACAATTTTCTCTTTGCCAATTTGGTTTCCATTTTTCTAGGCCAAATGTGAAAGTCGGTCTTAATTATGTTGTCACTTCACTTCTAGTTGCAGCCACCCTTTTTCTCTAATCCATCCTCTCACATTACTGCTCTGTAGAGCGGAGGTGAAAGTTTCAAAATTCAGGAAGGCAACTGATGGCAACCAAAGTTAAACAAATAGACTTAAATGGGCAATAAAACTGTAACACTACTCTGTGCACTGAATTTCCAGGGAAGATGGGAACAGAACTGGGACCCTACTGGGAAGAGGGCTGGAAATTCTTTCCGTGTACTGCTTTTCTGTTAGAAAATGCTGAATCACACAGCACGCAGATTTCCTTTGGGAAATATTTCCTCCAGCTTTTCCTTCAACTACCCCTTTCAGCAACAAGGTTTTCAGGTCCTAGTTTAGATTTCTGGTCAGAGAGAAGGACAAAACAAGGTTCAGTGGAAACTGTTCCTCTTTGTACCAATAATTAAGTCCTGCATAAGTAAGCAAGGAAAAGAGCTATTTAGCCTGCTTGTGGTGGTACTTGTCACCTGGGCTGCAGAAAATGGAGATCCAAGTCCCTGTTCTGAATTAAAAAAGAGACTGCCTCAGTTTGCAGTTTCAGGTGAGTGCTTAACTGGTCGATTACTTACAAATACATCACTCCCACACAGACACTAATACTAAATAGTCTCATTTTTCACGATGCAGCAAAATCCAAAACAAATACCAAAATTCTGATGTTGTTGTGGAAGACTATTTTCTGACCAGTGAGAAGGCAGAAAACGAAGGGTGGTGAGGACAGTTGAAGAACCCCCCAGGAGAGCAGCAGAAGCAGCTGATGCTTAGTGCTGCTGTTCCGGCTGCAGCCTTACCCGAGCTGCTTGGCTGGCTGCTCTGGCAGACGGACCCATGGCAATATTCATACTGCTGGATGACTGGGTGTCACTGGTGTTACCTCCGTCTGCAGCTGAGAGCCCAGAGATCACCAAAGCACTTGAAAAACTTCTCTTGCCGAAGAGCAGGCTGAGAGTTGAGCTGGTGGAAGAGGCCAGACTCGACCTAAGCATTGCTGCGGCTCGGTCCTGCACAGTCAGCTGCACAGCACCAGGAGCAGCAGGGGACTGGGAAAACACGGATGTTGCTGAGTTGTGGAATGACAGCTGACTACTAGAAAGCCTTTGGGCAATTTCATGGGCAGATGTAGATGTCTGGATGAAAGGCTGGCGGCTTTCTGCAATTGGTCCAGAGTGACTTGAAGCAGGGGGCCTTTGGTTTAAAGCGGTGTGCGCCTGGATGGACTGACTCCTGGGTTTTCTCCTGCCTTTAAAAGAAAGATTAATATATTTAGGTAAGTGGCATCCGTGCTATTGACAGTGTCCCACGTGTACACATGACTATTGGCATATCACTGCTGGTTTTACCAGCGTAAGAATCCCAAGAGTAACAGAAATAACAAATTGCTAAACCCATGAACTGTTCTGTGCTTTCTGCTACAAGGGTTCTGGCTTTTAGTCAGAATAGCTCCAGTGGTTCTGCACTGAGCCAGAAGAGAGGAAAATAAGAAGACATCCCAAGGAAAGTTCTTCCTAGGCTCCCACCCATTCTGCCATGTACATTTTAACCTGCCCCGTGAGTGACTGAGCATAGTGTTGCTGTACCTCCCCTCCTCTTTGATACTGCTCTAAAGTAGGGGATGTTGAATATCCACCTTAAATGGCTTGGTATAATTCAATGCAAAAATAAAACACAAAGTAAACCCCCTGTGAGTTAAAACAATTAAAAAGATTAAAAAGAATTACTCCTGCGTACGGGGAAAGAGAAACTGAGAATTCAACCAAGTGGAAGACTGCAGCATTTAAGCCATAAGGCTGTTTTTAACACTAATAGTAAACTGTATCTGAGTTCCAAGAATAATATTTGCAGCATATCACAGACTAAAAAGATGTGAACACCTCTAGTTAGGGTGATCGATTGGAGGTCTGAATGAGACCCACATAAGTCTCTTGCCCCATTCTGTGAAGCATCTTGATGTTGGATACAGAGAGTAGGTTAGATAAGCTATTCTGACATGCTTAGACAAATTCTGTCTTCCTGTACGTATACTCCTCATTCTAACATTCACAGTAACAGCTTATGACATTCAAACAAATAGTAATTTCTGTATTTCTTACGCTTGCATACTCAAATAGGCATAGAATGAAAAATAAATCAACTTACAGGCCTGTGACCCCACTGGATACCTGCTCACACCCAGGCAGGCTGCAAGTGGCACATGCCACAGGCCCCCCCAGAGTTTGCTATTTCTGCAGAGAGACTCTGGCTCAGGCTTATACAGCAAATACCCAGGCACAAAAGTGCCTGCTCGGCTTTTGTGCTTTCCAGGAAACTCCAAACATTGACACCAGCTGGCATTTTGGTTTCCTAGCTATAGCTGTAGGGTAGAGAGTTGATGCCAGAAAATCTGTTCCGAGCTATCAGCGCAGAAATGAGTTTTGCTGACAGACATTTCCAGGTTGTCGGTAATTTTGTTTTCTTTGGTTTTTCCCAATACCTAAAATATGGATGTGAGGGAAGTGCTGAAACTCCTCCAGATACTGAAATTTTGCAGGCATAAAAGAATATAAATCCCACAATGTCTTCTAGAAACATGATATTTCTGAATTCATGAGAGTTCCAGTAATGCAAAATTTTATATCCAAACTATCAACATTACATAGTTGAAACACACTGGTTTTACATCCCCAGACCTGCTTTCCAGAGGTTGGTATCATTAGCCCTATTTTTTGAGATGCTGGAGCAAAGACAATTTAGGTAGCTCAGCAGAGAGTCAGATGACAGAGCTGAGCCACAACCAGCTGGAGCTCTTTAGCTGGACTAAAACCTAGTTGGTTTGGCAAGCACTGGACACTTTCCCATCGCACATACAATCTCTCTCGAGTTCTACTTTTATACTCTGAACAATAAATAATTTTCCTAGGCTGGCATGCAAAGCAGCATTCTCTGCAACGAGAGCCCCAAGATCTCTGCTTGAGGGCAAGGGTCCAGATGCACGTGGCTCCTGTGTGCCCCGTCACCAGTGTCCTTGGCCCAAACCTGTGACCAATAGGGAAGGCATGTGCCATGATGGGGATCAGGCCTGGCTGCCACACGTCTGGCCCCCACGGGGATTCAGGTTCTTCAGACTCCAGGGTTTTGTTTAAGTGTTTTGGTTTCTACATCTGATGGTTATTTTTAATATGTTACCCTTTTAAAATAAAAAGAACGGGCTGGAATTAAGAACAGAGGGGCTGCGGTGTGTTAGTTTGTGCAGGGGCTAATCTGGCCAAACATCTGTTTGTGATTTAAGCTGCGAAGCTGACCCCTGTCCAAAAGGATTCTGTATTCATCCCAAAGGCAGTGGTTAGAGCATTGGGCAGGAGACCACCCGCGTCTACACATAAATAACTCTGTCCCTGAAAACACTTAGGAAACAAAGGCTGTTCTATAAACTGCGTCATGAAATAAGGACACTTTGGGGGAGAACCCCACACGTTTCCAATGCTCCCAATTTTGGTCACACTTTTATACAGGGCTTTCATTGCATTTTGCAGACTCAGTGGCACCAGGCTGCAAAATGAAATATGAATTTTGAAAACATTAAATGCACTTGATTCATAGATTATGAGTCTAGAAGGGATTGCTGTGATCATCTAGTCTGCTGTGCTAAATAGCATGGCCCAATAGAAATTCCTGGAATTAATTCCTGCCTGGCATTACTAATTAGTACAATTATTTTTAAGAAATTCATCAAATATCTCCAGTCACAGAGAACCCATCTTAACCCTTAGTCACTTGTTTCTCTGTTTATTTACTCTCACTGTTAAAAATGTGCACTTGATTTCAAATCTGAATTTGTTTAGCTTTGTCACATCCACGTCTCCTCAAATCAGCTGCCTTTGGTCACCTTTTGTTGCCCAGGTAAGTACTTACAGACTGTGATCAAAGCATCTTTTACAATATAGATTGTTTGAAAGCTCTTAATCTTTCACTACAAGATGTGTTTTCTTGATCTTTGATCATTTTTTGGCTCTTCTTTGAACTCCTTCCGTATTAAAAATGCCCTTCCTAAATGAGGACAGTAGGACTGTGTGCAGGTGGCCAACAGTGTCCCGAACCAAGGTGGGGTTGACAGAGGTGCGTTACCCAGGTCACCCTTTCCATTCTGCCTTTTTTAACAACAGGCATAGCAGAAGTTCTTTCCCAGTCCCCTGGTATTGCCTTAGTGTCCTGGTACTTACTGAAGATCAAACAGAGCTTGCTTTGTAACCAGCTCTCTTAAAAACCACCTTGAATGAGAGTCATTGGCTCAATTAAGCATACAGCTTTGATAGCCACTCTTTCATGTTCTTTGTAGCTGTTAGGATGGAAGGAACTACTTCATGATCAGATCATAGAAACAGATCATCTGCATTTTTCCCAATACAAACCAAACATTTCTCATTTCTACGTTATTGGCAACTCTGTTTTTCTATATAGTGACGGATGGAGACCCCTGTCAGGGTTTCTTTTGCTTTTAATAAACAGCCACAAATCCACTTTTGTCTTTTTATCCCTAATGATGCTAGCCAGAAACTTCTTGTTTCATTCTCTTATCAGCAGTCTCTCAGGACTGAACACTCATTTGCATTTGCTATTTTCTACCTCCTTGCAGTTGTTGTGCATTTCTTCGTTTCACCTCAAAGCCAGGTTGTTTTTCTTAAGTAAGTGTGACCTTCTCCCTTGACTGTGGTGTTCCGGGCACCCAATACATTCCTTTTAAACAACTTTCATTCTTGTATGGCATGCTCAGGATATTTTACAATTAAGTTTGCCATTCTGATTACTGCAGTGTCAAGTTATGAGTATGCACGTGGGGATTCTTCTAAGGCTAGACTCAATTAAAAGCAGCAGTTATTTTATTCTTACAACATGATTTATATTCAGGGCAAGACTTTCTCCAGTCCTGTCCATTAGTCTGTAATGATGGGTCAGAATGATCTAACGGGAAACAAACAAGTTCTCTGCTCTACTTTATACAGTAATACCTCATCTTATGAAAGGTGGAGTTAATTGGGTTTACATTACAGGTTCTGATCCCACAGTGTAAGGTCTCACAGTGACCCACTGCCAAACTTCATGTATATTTCCAAGGTGGAGGCCAGTAGTTCTGCCTTGTGAGTATGTCTGAACTGAACTGGTTTTGAATCCATAATTTAACATGAGAAGGGCTCAGCTGTTTGTTGACAGAATGATTGGCAACCTTTAATTTTCTCCTGGTAACTGCTGTATAGACATAAGAAGTTATTTCCTATCTGTTTGTTCTCCACATGCACTGATGAACAGCCAAACCAGTTCCTCAAATAAATCGTCACGGTCCTTCCAAGATAATTAAGATTTTTGCATAGTTTAACTTGTGCTGTTCCCAGCCAGCAATAAGCAGAGGTTCCCTGCGGTATGGTCTCTGCATCGCACATGCAGATTCCCTCCCATCTGCACTTCTCATTCTGGTATTGGTAGTGGCACCTCCTGATCTAAAAGTTACACATAAAGGAGTCTTCCAGTGGAATCTTTGGTGAATAACGTTTGTTTTATACCCTCCCAGTAAATACCTGGAATGGTATCAGGAGGCCATCTCCCACAGGTGCTTGGCCATTAGAAAAGACAAAGCTCTCTCTTTCTAAAGTTAGTTTTCCACTGGACAGGAGTAGGCCCCAAAAGAATCTGCCTACTCAGCGCCTCAGGGGAAGATTACAGAAAGACAATTAAATTGTGCAAATACCTGCACGCTGGTGGACCTCTTGAGATGAAGCTTGCAACTGAGGGGTCCCATCTCTGGTGGGCTGTGAGCTACTGCACTGGCTTGAATTGCCTGTGGAATTGCTGCTAGAGGAAGACCCCCCTCCACTGTCCGCCTCTTCGACGTTACCTCTGTCGTGGTGAGCTGCGTGGCAGTCCTTCCGCATTCTGTTTGTGGGAACACATGCATGGTCAGCCATTTGTTACGCATTAAAATCTTGTTAGGTGCCCTCAAAATGTGTAACTGTAGTGCCTCATATATCTGTAGGTCTTTTGACATTTTGAGATGACAAAGATGATGATGCGGTAAGCTTACTTGGAAGAAAATTGTATATGACACAAACCAAATCTTTCCTTGTTCTTGTTAAGGGGCTTTGGAGCCCTGCAACACCTTAGGAGTCAGGACATTAGATAATGTTACTGTAGTCTCTAAAGATCAACTTTGGCATGAGGTAACTGAGCAGCAAAGAAGGCGAATGGGCTGCAGGAAACTTGGGAATGAGTTAGGTAGGAAACTAGCATACTAGAATCATAGAATGGTTAGACTTGGAAGGGACCTGAAAGATAATCGAATTTCAACCCCCCTGCTATGGGCATGGACACCTCCCACTAGAGCAGGATGCTCAAAGTCCCATCCAGCCTGGCCTTAACACTTCCAGGGATGGGGCATCCACAGCTTCTCTGGGCAACCTGTTTCTGTGCCTCACCACCCTCACAGGAAGGAACTTCTTCCTGATATCTAATCTACATCTCCCCTCTTCCAATTTAAAACCATTACCCCTTGTCCTATTGCTACACTCCCTGACCAAGAGTCCCTCTCCAGCTCTCCTGTAGCTCCCTTCAGATACTGGAAGGCTGTTATCAGGTCTCCCCGGAGCCTTCTCCAGGCTGAACAGCCCCAACTCTCTCAGTCTATCTTCATAGGAGAGGTGCTCCAGCCCTCTGATCAATATTAAGCTGCCAGATTTAATTGTGGCATTTTGGCAGAGGTCTGAGCATGCAAGCTGCCTCCTGTAGTCTCTCCATGGTCCTGTGCCTCTCCTCAGCCACAGTGGTGACAAGGCAGGGGGAGGGAATGAGACAAGAGTAAGTTATTGCTGCAGAAGCGTGTGTAGGAATGAGCGATGGAAGGTGTCAGAAACTGATCATGCGTACCTAGGGGAAGTCAGGCAGTTTGGATGGATAGTAAGTACATTTTCAGATGTGTTTTGGTCAAGAACAATGACTTGGCAGTGCTCATCTCTACTGCCAAAGCTTTGAAGCGTAAGCCACCAACACATTTAGTCACGTTTTGTCATGTCACCGAGCTACAGAAAAGATTCCCTTACTTACAAGGCATAAACAGTAACATTCCCTAGAATAAGGGAAACATCTGTAGTGCTAAGTGATTTGGTAATAAATCTTGTTAAATATGTAGAAAGCTGTACTTAAAAGCCATCAATGAGTTAACAAATTTGCTTTCTGCTCTATCTGTAGGGCTGTTGTGTCATATTTTGAGTTATTTACAATTAATGTTTTACTCATAGATAACAGTATGGAACTACTCTCCTTTAGTAGAAAACACAGTGGAACCGAGACTGCGGGGTCTCTATCTGCAGAGCAAAACTTTCACACCTACCTTAACCATTTGGATCTGAACCACTTTTTAATGTTGTCCAAACTGACAGGTCCCCCCCAAATGTTCCTCAGCTGGTTGTGCGTCCCAAGGTACGAGGTGGTTAAAGGGGAAACATACATTGGATATCCCAGTGGCTGATCACACGAAGAATTAATTAAGTTCCGCAAGACCTGTTTATTGTTCTGGATGCTTCCTCTCTCCGGGTTACGATTGCGTAAGAATATCAGTTCCTGCTGCTGCCCAGCCCAAAGCCCTCTGACGCATTCCTTGTTGACCTACGAGTAGGTTAAAAACATAGGGATCATGTGAAAATGTTTGCTACTAAAGATGCAGAACTATGCAATCTGGGTAGAACAGCAGTAGCCGTGTGTGCAAACACCTCATGTCTTTGCACTGACAAATTTTATGAACTTTTTAGCTACTCCTAGTAAAGCCTGGAATGTTATTTCAGACACAGAAACATACGGGTCCAAAATAGAAGTCAACTGAAGAGAGCTCTTTTAACCTCCAGTCCCTGCTCCAACAACTACAACCTCCTTTTGGTCAGATGACTCAGAAATACTACTAGTTATCACAGTCCTCAATTACTGCAATATTAGAAAGATGGTGTATGTACCTTGATAACCTTGAAGCTCAAGTAGCTTTTGTGGAGCATGATAACTTTATATTCATCTGCTCCTTCATCTACCACGTGTCTCAGGGTTAGCAGCTCCTCTCTGTTGGAGAGTACGGCGCTGCGCCAGGCTGGGTCCCCTTCGTGACAAATCACAACCTTCTCTTCAAAAGATTGGATGGCTTCATACAGAACTGCTGGGTCCTCGTACTCATCTGGGCAGG
This sequence comes from Thinocorus orbignyianus, assembly GCA_013400375.1. Taxonomy (NCBI): domain Eukaryota; kingdom Metazoa; phylum Chordata; class Aves; order Ciconiiformes; family Thinocoridae; genus Thinocorus; species Thinocorus orbignyianus. Next base: position 788,526 of record VXBW01006000.1, read on the forward strand.
TGAACTGGTCCTGGTAGTACAGGAAAAAGTATTGAAAAGGTAAGGTATGTTTGTGAAAACACAAAAACTATTAACAATAAACAAAATCTTGGTTTTCGGTTACCAGCTGATCCCCCCAAGCAACTTGCCATTTGGCACAGCGTGTCTTTGGGGAGGCAGAGCAACACAGTAATACAGAAAGGTGTAATTTTTGTTTTGTTGTAACTTGTTCTGATCTCATGTCTCCACTGGACAAAGTCTCCACTAGACAAAAACACTTGGAGAATGCCAGCTTGTCCACTTTCTTTTTATGAAGTGGGAAACCACAGAAGGTAGAGCTTTTTGGTAAGCTGGAGATCAAAATCACCTGGGACATGCCACAATTCTCGTGGAAATCTGCATTTTTATTCACAAAAACCCACCAACAAAAACACAGACTGGGATTCCATCAGCAGATACCACAATATTGTGTTACTACTTTAGCTGTCACGCAGCAACACCGCCAGTGATAACATTCATAAAATTACTGTGTCAAATTCTCAGATACTAATTCACAGCAGTTCCACCTCGGTTACATTCAGAGCAATTATAAATATCATGCATGAATGCATGATAAAAGCTTATGATACTAAATCATAAGGTGTCAGTGCAAGAACAAAATCTACTCCAAGCTATACAGGGGTTGACCTGAAGAAATTGGAGCGACTTCAATGGAGGTGTGCCAGAGTTTTACAATTGAAAACAGAATGGGGTCAGAAACAGCCTGACATAATCAAACAAACACTCGTGACTCTAACCCTTCAGGCCGCTCTCTCAGCTGTGTCTTTTAACATACGTGTATTGCTATTCACAAAAGGACTGATACAGTAACAATTAAATTGGTCCAATCAAGGTATTTATTTTCAATTTAGAAACTGTAGTATCCACACAAGTAAAATATGACATGACTTAGTTTTCTTTTGATGAAAAATGCACCATCAAACTCTCCAACGTGAACGGTTTCCAGTGGGCAGCTGAGGGGGCACAGAAAAGATCAAGTGAATGCAAAATAAATGCCAAGCTTTTCCATGCTGGTGAAGGAACTTTCTCACAATAAGACAAGAAGTACTCCATTTCCCCCTCTTTTTTTTTCCCCCTCCTTTAGACAGTTTCTAAGGTTTCCTGTTTCCCTGAGAAAACAGACGCAGTAGTAAAAGTTAAAAATAAAAATTAAAAAAAGACCCTACCTGGTGTAGCTTCAGAGACATTCGGATTGCCGGCGCAACAACCTTATGCAACAGATCCATGTCTGCAAAGACCCACTCATCTTTTGCTGCTACCCGAAAGTCTCCTTTGAACAGTGCGTGGAGCCCATAGAGAAAAGAGTCCAAGCTGTAAGAGAAAGGCAGCAGTCACTCCCAGAAGTCATTCCCATCTCGACAAGGTTTCCTGGACTGGCCACAAAACGAGCATGGCACCTGGAACAGAGGATGTCCTAAGGACGGGTGGCTGGGTCACCGGCTGCCCAAAGAGACCAGGTCAGAAAGCAGCAGCTGCCCTGCAACCCCTGTGCAGGCAGCAGAAGCTGCCCCCTCATTGTAAAGGTTATTGCTTGGCCCTGTCACTCTTAGCAGTTCTCCTTGCAAGGTACAAATTAAAAAACCAAAAAAGCTATAAAATATTTTCAGCAAATCCGAGACTCTTGTCATGAAACTCAAACCCAGACATGAACATTAAACCAGATGCACCAAGTTTCAGGAACTATTCAGTGAACGGTCTGAGAGCATGAAGTGAACGGCAGGCATTTCACACTGAAACAATGAGCCCTAAAGCAAATACGCACTGGGCTTCCTTTTTCTAACATAAGACAGAACCAGTTCTGCCTGACCTTGGATGATGGGTTGCCTGGACCTGAGATTTAGTCAAGAGGTGAAAGGTACGGAATCAAGTAGTTGTTAGAAAATGGTTGCACGAGAGCTTTGTGAAGGTGAACAACCGGCCTTCAGCTCCAGCCTGCACCCCGAATCACGAGCTTCCCCCAACCGCAAAGCCACCTGCATAATGCTGAGGCAGCAGGACTGCTGTCCTAACGCTGCTCTGAAGGAGTGACCTCAAAATTGAGGAAAACGGAGCCATCTGTTAAAAACAGGCATCTCTTGCAAACCCACAGGACATGGCTTCATCTACCTGCCAAGACTCTACTCGCTCTTAACAACAGTTGATTTTTTCAGATTGTAAAGGCTCTGAGGGGAAGCTGCATTAAGATGTTAGCAGTTTTCGTTACTGCTCAGGCATTCTCCAGAGAACGCATAATCTTTCCACATAATCAAGCCTTCTTAATTATTTTAGAAAAATATTTTAAAAAATCTGTTAAATTTTTTCTCATCTCTGAGAGAGGGAGAAGAGAGACTGGGAGACTGCCTGGCCTACCTTCAGCTCAGACACATTCTAATTTTGCCCTTGGTGGGTAGCATGTTTTAGAAATTAAACTGGAAAGATATATATGTTGTTAGCAGAAGAACAGCTGGATGCCGATTATCTCCGCGACAGCCCAGTGTACTACAAATCAGCTAATCACTGGGATGACCAAGGCCAGTCGGGGGAGCAGGGCTGCTGTCGCTGCTGGGAACATGAAGAGTACGGGGAAGTTCTTGTCAGTTCTTAACTGATTTGCATTTATAACTACTAAGTTAAATATTAAAACACGCCTGTGTGAGACAGGCACATACACTCGGCTCTTCAAAACGTTCAAGCATGGATTTTAGTGGGAGTTATGTGTCTTCAAGGAGAGGGTCCTCATTCCTGCTGACTTTCAATCAACCATCTCCACAGTTTAGAAAATGATAATTTATCCAAATGCTGCTTAATAGCTAGGAATGCCCTAGAATAAAACAGCTGAAGGCAGGGGGGAATGGTGGGGGCAGCCACCATTGGGTATGTGGGGTGTGGTGAAATATATGAGTATCATCTCATTTGAAATGGCTCGAAATCAGGAAGGGTCTTTTCACTCGCCCACCCATTAGACAACATCCAGCATAAACAGGTGAATCCTTGCCTGGAAAAGACCCTTCTGTATCTAAATATCCTTCCCAGGATGAAACTGAAAAATCTGCTCTGAACTCTGCACCTAATGATGATCTGCAGCATCGTTTTTCCCCACCTAACACCCTCTGCATTTGCTCTGAAAAGCTGGCCAGGATGAAGAGAGGAGTAGGCAGGAGAGAGAACAGGTTTTTGCATCAGTAGAGGCTCCCGGAGCCAAATCTGAACGCCAGAGCAGACAAAGAGTTTGCATTCACATCAAAGTGTCTTATAGGCATCAGCACATGCTAAATAGGCTGCTGCAAACAGCAGCATCTGCTGAAAGCCAGGCCAGGCCTAGGACAGCTTTGCAAACCGCAGCTGAGCATCAGCAGAGGGAGCGGAGGGAGGCACATACAGCTCTCTCTGTGCTGACTCAGGGGAGACTCATCCGTTTCTCAGCCCTCTGCACAGTAAGTTCTCTAACCAGCATTTTTAAGAACAAAAATGACTGCTGCGATGAGCAAAGCAGTGGTGGCAGTAGCTGTGAGAGGCTGAGAGTCAATTATTTTATCTAACGTATTTTCTACCAGAGAGGTCTGGAGGAGACTGCTGTATTCACAAAGCCATGGACATCTTTTATTCTCCTGCCAATCATCATGAGGCTTTGGGGTACATTCTGCCTATAACGTGAGACTATCTCATGCCGTTGCTTCTGTAACATGCAGCCCTTAATCCACCTAAGACACAGCTGCTGTTATTCTTCCCGTTGTTGTGCTCTCTCCTGAAGACTCTAATGAGATTATAAGGAAGCTGTAAAGCCAACAGCTTTGATCTCAGGCCCGACTCAAGTTCGTTGCTGTTTTCTTGGCCTGGTTTTAACCTACTTCAATTAGTAATCTGCTGTAGTTACAGGCTCATTCAAAATATTTTAAAAACTAGTTAAGGTAAATCACACGCCAAAGAAATGGCATTCATCGGGAAGAGACATAACTACTATTTCTGGCAACATTTCTAACCCTCTGAGCTAAGAACCTGAAAAGCTGCTGTCACAACTGTGAGCTATTTTAGAACAAGACTAGTAGGTGTGTGGGAACCGTCGGCCTCTCGAACGTGCAGAAAGGAGAGGATTAAGTAGCACCACAAATACCAAAGGGAGGGCAACGGAGCCAAAGCAAATACTCCCTCCTACTGCACTCCTTATGGTGCTCCAACAGCTGAAACTAAAAGCATTCGATGCAAGACTGAAAACAGTAGGGATGAAGACTAATGAGCTAGTGAATATATCTATGTGTATTTTGCACCCATCTTCTGTCTGCAGTATAGAGACCTTTCCCAGTGTTGACTGCACATATATTTAAGGAACAAAGAAACACACATGCTGTCAGCTGGTAATGACCTGAATGGCATAGTTCACTTGAATGAAATATTTTCAATGCTAGCCCTTCTGAATTTGATATTTTAGATGATGGTGGTTGTGAGCTAAGGGTCGAACGTTTCTTCCCTGCTTCTGCTCAGCTCTGGCAGACATAGAGCTGCACTGTCTGCTTGAACTCCCACTCCCAATGCAGCATCACCAGCAGCATTGTGGCACCATGTTCCCTCAGATGCTGGGCAGGGCAATGTGGTGGACAGGAAGGAAGGAGCAAGTGGTGCCAGCTGCTTCCCTAGGCTTCAGCATGAACAGTGGTTCCTCAGGCGGTGCCATTCCTTGGAGTGACCCTCTGTCCACACTGAGTGATAATGCCCAGAGGGAGCTGAGGGGACCTGAGCATCCAGTCGTGGTAGCACTAGAAGTATTTGATGAGAGATGCTTTATTAGGAGTTTTTAATATTTTTCCAAATTTGAAATGTATACTGAACCTTTATTTATTAGTAGGTCTAGTGGCTGAACAGGATCACTAAGTAATTTTTTTACAAATGCACACCTAAGCATATCACTCATATTTGAATAAATGAATGGTAATGTCATGTCATTCTTCAAATTGCATTTTGTGCAGGATGCCTCCTAATGACAGTTTAAAAGAGCAAGTGATTTGCATAGCAATGTTCTGCCTTCTTAATGAATGCATTTATTGTGTAATCTAGTGTTAATGTTGGGTTGCTACTGACATTTACATGAACAGGTACACTGAATAATTATTTACATACATTATATAAGAGCATTTAAAATCTTGGTGACATTTACTGATTAATAGATTAGACAAAATCATGTGTAAATGACTGCAAATTGGTAGTTTACATACACAATGTAAACTCAAATCTCAATTCTGTAGTGCACAGCTCAGTGTAACATTACCTTTGCATTACTGTTCCTGCACAGCAGCTGGGTGACTGTCACTCTTTGAGACACAGCAGGGGCTAGACTTAGACCAGAGAAAGCTTCCTACTACCTGCACAGTTACCCCCGAGAACAAACCACAGACCACAGAGTGCAGATTCCTGCCTAGTTTGCTCATGTTGGGCATACCTGAAATACTTCACAGAAATAAGGGTGAGGAGGAGAAGTCTACAATGCCTATCAGGCCATTACATCTCAAACTTATTACGAAGCCTCTAGCAATGATGTGTACAAGATGCTTCGCAGCCAGAATTAATAGAAAGTCCTGAAATGAAGTTCAAGGTCATTTCTCAGTGTCTGCCAAAGTAATCTAAAGAATCTAAGATTTTGTAGTTCAGCATTCAGCTGTTGGGAGCTAACAGTGTTCCTAACAGTGTGTGTTAGGAACCCTTATCTCTTCAAAGTGAGCCAGCTCCCAACAACCCTAGAAGCAGTATATCCCCCTCATGCACACAGCTGACAGTGGGATTGCCTGTTCTGACACCGTCTCTGCAGAAAAGTAAAACCCTCCTTAGCACCAATAGGCTCCAGAATGTCCCCAAAATATCACGACACCTTTTCAAGGAAAAGGACTGTGAAAACATCACCTAAGGAACAATTCATAGAATCCTAGAATGGTTTGAGTTGTGAGGGACCTTAAAGATCATCGAGTTCCAAGCCCCCTGCCATGGGCAGGGACACCTCCCCCCAGAGCAGGTTGCTCAAAGCCCCATCCAGCCTGGCCTTAAACACTCCCAGGGATGGGGCATCCACCAGCATTCCTCCAGTTTCTGCCCCATTTGATTGAGTCCAGATCTGCAAGAGCCTGAGAGCTGGGAGCGAGGATCAGCAATAAAGAGCTGCTGTATCTCCATCAAACAGAGAGAGGGGAGGGAGAACCTGCCTTCAGTGCCTAAAGTTAATCTTCGGGAACATCTCCTTCTGGCCTCAACAGCGTTCCATGCTCTGTTCCACACAGTCTCCTTCCCCCTGGCATGCCGTATGACTGTATTCCTATCAGAGTCTTGCTGACTTACTGCTTCTTTGTGTTTAAATAAGTTGTGAAGATTTGTGTGAAGCAGTGAACACAGTCAGTATGATAAGAACTGCCCTCTGTGCTGAAGTGAACGTATTTGGAGGACTTTGTTGATAAAGATCTTGATGTCAGGGGGTAGCATACTCGCCTTGGCCATTCAATAATAATGTCTACTAAAAGGTTTTTGTGAATTAAAATATATACATATGAATACATAACTTATTTAAGACAAAAATAAATGTATATCAGCAAACTAAAGTCATGTTTTGTAGCGGTAGCAATTTATAACTTTTTTTTTTTCCTGAAAATCTTTCCGACAGTTGAAAAGATATTTATCCAGATGCAAAAGTGACAGAGTCTTTCACAGTGAAACTTTTCTAGGGAAGGCTTTTGTGAAGTAGCACTGAAAAAAGATACTGTCAGAAGCTTCCACTTAATCCCTCTTTATGTCACAAGATACATTTAAAAAAATACAATTCTTCAATACTGCCCTGGAGCACTTTCTTAATAAAAAGAAAATCAGTACTTAAAGGTATGGGGTTATACAGAATGGATTCAGAAAAATGGTGAGTGAGCTGTGCAGTGCACGTGACTACATTTTTTTCCCTTCTACAGACTTTTTCTCCCCAAGAAGAATATTTTTGAGTATGGAGCATCCACTCACCAAAAGAGAGAAACTAATTTGGCTTATCAGTAATTTTCCAGATTTTAAAATGTCATGGTATAGCTGACTCCTGCAATTACTATTAAAGTCTTTACATAAGACTTTGAAAATAATTACTCTCAACATTCATACTTTCCATGATAAGCTTTGGAAAGTCTCTGATAATATTATCTCTTTCCATTAGCTACTGACCATGTAAGCCAATAAAAATAGGTGACATTGTTATTGTATCTGTGCCAAAACATTGTAATGAAGATTTTTAAGACCATTTGGAAAGTACATGCAATATGATGACATTTTTAGGAAGCTTTTGTGATATTTTTAGATGCATTTCTGATATCGCTGTGACATCCCTATTGCAGCCCCAGATCAAATGCACTTTAATCTTTTCTCAAAACAATCATCACAAATGCACATCTACTTTTCTGTCATGTTCCCAAACTCTAAATTTGGATCACAAAAAGCCACTGCTGTTTTAGAAATATTGATGACTTACTTAACACCGCACTAATTCAAGTGCATAGAAATGAAGGGAGAGGAAAGTCAAGCCAGAAGAAAACTACTGCAGGAAGGGAACGTGCAAAGACCAGTAGAAAAGAGATGACAAAAGCCACTTTAGAAAGCAGGAGGAAACAGCACACCAAGAAACAAGGTGTGTGGGCCATGAACATTTTGTGTGACTGACTGAAAGAGGAAGACATAAAAACAGACATTACAAATGACTCAGCAGATAACAAAGCTAGAATGAATATTTAAAGAACTGTTTTATCTTAGAAAATGTGTTCAGAATTGCACATGCTGTCTTTGTGTGCTTGTTAGTAAGACAAATCCTCTCTAAGGACCACGTTGAGAGAGGGCTTTATTCACAGTTGTGTGCCAATACAGCAAGGTCACTTAGAGACTGTGTATTTGCTTATCTACTCCACTGTTACTGAACTCTTGTGAACACAGAGAGTTCAAATACATGTAGTAAAAAATCTAAAGTTAGGACAGATGTTAGTCTTTATAATAAAGATTATTTGATGAATAAACTGCCTTACCTATAAAATTAATTACTCAGGCTGAACACCTAGAACAGCGTAAGTGGTACTTTATAAAACCCAAACAATTCAAAACCCTGAGTGAAAATCATAGAATCATAGAATCGTCTAGGTTGGAAGGGACCTTTAAGATCATCTGGTCCAATCGTCAACCTAACTATGATGAAAAATAATGACCCGTCACTAAACCACATCACTAAGCATTATATCTATCTGTTTTTTGAATACCTCCAGGGATGGTGCCTCAACCACCTCCCTGGGCAGCCCATTCCAATGCTTAATAACCCTTTCAGTGTAAAAAATATTCTATATATCCAATCTGAACCTCCCCTGGTGCAACTTGAGGCCATTTCTTCTTGTCCTATTGCCTGTGACTTAGGAGAAGAAACCGATTCCCACCTCTCTACAACCTCCTTTGAGGTAGTTGTAGGCAGCAACAAGGTCTTCCCTCAGCTTCCTTTTCTCTAGGCTGAACAACCCCAGCTCTCTCAGCCTCTCTTCATAAGACTTATTTTCCAGACCCCTCACAGGCTTCGTTGCCCTTTTCTGGACCTGCTCCAGCACCTCAATATCATTTTTGTGGTAAGGGGCCCAAAACTGGACACAGTACTTGAGATGGGGCCTCGCCAGTGCTGAGTAGAGGGGCACAATCACCTCCCGACTCCTCACCACGCTGTTCCTGATCCAGGCCAGGATGCTGGTGGCCTTCTTGGCCACCTGGGCACCCTGCTGGCTCACGTTCAGCCCACAGTTGACCAACACCCCCAGGTCCTTTTTTGCCAGGCAGCTCCAGCCACTCTTCCCCAAGCCTGTAGTGCTGCCTGACCCAAGGGCAGGACCCAGCACTTGGTCTTATTGAACCTCATCCCGTTGGCCTCAGCCCATCAATCCAGCCTGTCCAGATCTCTCTGCAAAGCCTTTCTACCTTCCAGCAGACTGACATTCCCACCTAACTTGGAGTCATCTGCAAATTTACTGAGGGTGCACTTGAGCCCCTTATTCCAATCATTGATAAAGATGTTAAAGAGAACCGGCCCCAAAACCAAGCCCTGGGGGACACCACTTGTGACTGAATCAAAGAAGGAAAACATAAGGGGAAGAGCACATCCAGAAATAAACCGAGCATATTTTAATTAACTTGAAGTGTTTTGAATGAATAAATGAACAAGTAAGGCAGACTGAGAACAGACAAAGCCGCAGTCTCAAGCGACGTGAGGTTCTCCCTTCCTTGGCCATCAGAATGAAGTGATATGAGGAACTTGAAATACAGCCCTGAGGAACAGAGGATGCTTATGGATTTATTATTATTTAGCTAACTAGATGTCAGAGCACTCATCAGTTTCTTCCCCTTCTGGAGGAAGTCAGCATTACAGTAGCCAGGCTGGGTGTGGGTGAACACAAACAAGAACCATTGGTATCTATTCTTTCAATGCAAAGTTTTTGCTTTGCCCCATGAAATAAAGATTGATATTAGTTATTACGCAAACTACCAAAGTAAAAGATGTCCAGGAGTGGCAGAAGTCAAATTATTTTATGGAGGAAAGAAACTTCACTTTCATCTAATCTTATGCTGAGATTCCACATTAAGTGAAAAAAGACAGATAGGTCTTCGCTTTAAAATGAGGAAAAAGGATTCCTAAAAAATTACCTGATGGCCATATTGTGAGCTGCAGTTCCCAAGGCTCTTCTACCCAGTATGCACAAGGCAAAGGAAAGTGTCACAAGAGGAGAATCCTCATCACTGTCCAGGTGCTGTAAGGTTTTAAGAACAGCATGTCATTCCAGGTGCAAAGATCATCTTTAACAGCACTGCAATGCTATAAATCATAACACTCAAATTTTGCTTGTAACTGGGCCTGCAGACAAAATCATTCTTTACAATTAAACAGAACCAGAAGGAAAATCATTGCCATCAGAGGCTTTCTGCAAAGTGCAAGGTTATTTTGCGCACTGGCTAGAAACAGAGCATTTCAGTCTTGGGTGGCAAGATCCCAAGAGAAGGATGCTTTGGTGACAGCAGGGTTTCTGTGGATGTTGGTTTTTGTCTGTTTGTTTGTTTGTTTTTCCATTCTGAAACACAGCAGATTCCTTATTGCTGAGAGAAACCTCAACTAGAGGCAGCCAAATGCCTTTTCATGGGCCACAGTACATATGAAACTCCTCCACATATTCCAGATAAACAATTTGGAAAAATTGGGGGAGCACACTTTTAGTGAGTAACATTATGTACCTAAATGGTTTTCTTTTGGTTAGGTTTGGTTTTGGGTTTTTTGTGTGCATATGGCTGGACTCAATGATCTCAGAGGTCCCTTCCAACCATGAAAATTCTGTGATTCTCTGATATACCACTGATGACAAAGCAGTCAAATATTTAATTGACATTTACTAGCTCAGGAGGGTTTCTTTATGAATTTTTTGGAAAGGAAACCTTGCTACCAAGCAGGAGGAAAAACTGAACAACCCCTCATAAATGTGAATCTTTAGGAGGATCCAGACTATCATTTCTGTCTGTGCAACAGGTGGTTTCTTACAGCTTTGACTCTAAAACTGAAGCCAATTACAATGGATAATGTAGCTCCTTCTATAAAATACACTGATTTTCAGGGCTATGTGTACAGCAAAGCTTTTTTTTTACATCTTATCTCCAGCATGGACTTTACCTCTCTACAGTTAGTGAATTACAAGAACAGAGGTAAAAGAAAAAGATAAAAAAAAGATAGAAATGTGTGTGTGTGTGCACTAGCACAGGCACTCATTTGTCCTTTTAAGTCTAACTGATAAGTTTCAAGTCTATTTGTCATCCCTAGTCTATTGTTTTATTTGAAAGTCTCCACCACATAACAAGTGAAAAAGCATCATTTAAGAGCAGCTTTCCCTGCACTGCACAATTCTTCATGTGACAGAACTTGGGAGCTGAGATGTGGAGATGGCAAAGAGAAGAGGTGAAACATTCCCAGTAGGAGGGGGTGGTGGGGAAGGCTCAGAGGATGCTTCAATGAAAACACCACCAGTATAATGATATGGAAGGAACTGATGGAATGGTGTTCAGTGTCAGAGATATGAGAAGGAATGAAAGCAGAGAAGAAACATTAAGATTCAGCGATGTTACACCAGCTGAGGTCAGTGGTAGCAAATGAGTTGTGAGCTTAGTGATCCTGAATGAAAAATGCATGAGTTACCATGCATGGTGGCCAGGAAACACACACTTCTCATTTTTTGCCATTATCAGCAATAACCAGAAAATTAAATCATGGGAATATGCTTGTTTGAAACTGTATTCTCCCTCTGGGCTATTTTGAGTGTTTCATTGAAATACAGTAATGTATTTCTGACAAACGATTGCTGACCATCAGTAATCTTAGTGGCTTGAAGCATGTGAATATGTAGCTGTAAACCTGCCCTTGACCTTCTAGAGCTGCCAGGTGACTTCACAGGCTTTAATTGCATGGTTCACATTTGACTTTGGAGCTCTCAGAAGTGACCTGTACTGGTCACTTTGTTACGAACTTCCCTACCATGGAGGACTGTACTCAAACACAAGGAAATGTTTGGAAAGGGTACAAAAGCATCAGCAATGTTTGGCAAACGCGCCCAATCACTGGCAACGCTGGAGTGATGATGACCTTCCTTGAACAGAACCTGGTTTAGGGTTACTTCTGCAAACACTTAGATCCACACTTTTTTAGAGATTATGAAATTAACATGTTGGAAGTGTGCACGATAAGGCATCGGTTCTGTATTCAAAGATTAACTCTCCTTAAAACTCAGTTTTTGCACAATGGTAGTCTCCAAAATATGTATTTTCCATTCCACAAAACAACTATTTTCCTTTTATGTTAAATCTGACAGTTTAAACGAAATTAATCCTGAGCAAACAAAAGAGTACCCATGCACCATTTAACTCCTATCCCAAGAATTAAAACTACTACTAAAAAAAAAAATAAAAGCAAGCTTACCTCTACCCTTTTTCTGGCACAGAACTGAATCCAGTCCAGGTAAACGCTACAGAAACTAGCCCTTGTTATTCCTTGGAGACACGGAACATAATCTTCATCTATGTTAATGTTAAACATCGCAAGGTCACGTTCAATATAATGCCACTTTGCATAAGGCTGCAGTATCTTTTGCATGGATTCGTCTTTTATCCAGTCAAGGATTTTGGGAGAACTTGCTGTGAAATATATTATACTCTGTTGACAAAACGTGCAGGTTAGTCGTTCTGTCTCTGAATAAAGCAGATATATTTTACACAGAAGAAAATAAATCAAATAGGACCACACAAACTGCTCATACTGGTACATTTTTTTTCCATTTTTTACTGTTTGGCATCATCACTTCACAGAGAACTGTTATAAATTCAAAAGAGGATAATAATTGATATCTAAGTAGCAAACAACAGAAAAAGAAGCCCTATTTTTAATACCTTTATGCTTTATAAGAAAATTAATACAAACAATAGATTATGATAAGGACATACAGTTTCTGCATTCAAACATGTTAATTACTGAATATTAGTGGGGTTCTAGATTGTATAACCAAGAAGGTGATATCAGCAAAAGTTCGGTGAAAACAGTGATAGATGGTCACACGCTCAAAATAGGGCCCTTTTCCCTCTGTGGGCTTCCCGTTTTCTGGGGATGAAGCTTTCCTAATTCTTTAACAAAACAGTTGCACCATGATTTAACCACAAAGGTGAGATTTGACGATGTGTACAATGGAAGTTTGAAAATCCCTGATTTAATTGCTGTTTTCTCTCTGCATTTAGTAACATCACTATTTTTGTTATTTGTCAATAAGGCCAGTAAAGAATAATGGATTATTTGTTATATGCTGGGTTAAGAAGCTGATAACTCATGTAACTGAGTCTGGTATTAAAGCACTGAAGGAGGAGCAGCATTCAGCAGGAGCTCTTTTGTCAAGTACAGAAATATTAGAAAGCAGCAAGACTCGTCTCTTATGTGTGCCTGGGTTTCTAAGTTCAAGTAAAATTGCTGTGTCTGGAGCCATTAAAATAATAATAATGAATAAAATAAAATACAATACAATAAAATAAAATAATCTATCCAAACCAAATTTAAAACACATTTTCAAAAGTATAGGAATCTTAAGGAGAAGTTCCAGTGCTGCAAAGGAAAGTGGCATCAGATGGAAAGTCCCATTATAATGTTTTATGATTATAATTTTTGTTTTAATAGAAGATATTAATTTAGAATTTCATTCAAAAACAAACAAGAGGCAACTGAACATGACTGAAGAGGATGTAGTTCTACTTTAGCCATGCAATGGAAATACTATTAAGCAAATAAAGGTATAAAATGAAAATATAATGGATTAAAAAAGGACAGAAGCACCACCAGCCCTTTTAAAAACCACAGAGGCCCTTCACAGTTTATCTTTGAAATCATTCAAAAATACACAAGCAAAAGGAAAATTAAGCTCCAGAGGAAAAAGACATGTCAGACAGATATAGACTAAGGAAGGACCCTTAAATTCTTGGCATGTGGAAAACAATACACTCTTTAAAAAAGATTCATGCGGAAACAATAGGTTGAAAACACAGCACTCAGCAAATGCAGACTTCTTGAATACTAAGAGGCATTTAAATAAGAATGTATTGAGAAGACACAGAGGAGGCACAAGGGAAAAATGTTACAGTAGTTGGGCAGGAAATTATTTCAAAATACATGCAGAAGGGCTACAGGAGCTGACCCACTTTATTTGTGGAGAATAAAAATCCTTTTATAAGAAGAAATATGGGCCTTTCTAGACTGTCAACAAAACTTCAAATTAAATAAATACATTATGAATAAGGTGCTCAATGCCAGATGCTCATTGTTTAAATGACCAATATGGTAATTATTCTTGAAGGATAGGAGAATTGAAACAAAGCATACGTTTTCTCCGTTAATCTTCAAAATACAGTTTGCTGTTTTTATTACTCTCACCTGTGTTTGCAAAGAAGCAAATTCAGCTGGGGAAAAAATAAGACTCGCAATCAGAAGCAGCAAAAATTTCTGTCACCTAATTAAATTCTGCTATTAGTGGCTCCTCCTAGGTACGTTTTGTGCACAAGCACATCCTCAGTTATATGGCAATTCAGAAATAACACGGTAAATATTTACAATATTGTAAGCTACAAAGACTAAACTAGAAGCACTCCAAATGCTCAGTGCAATGGAAGTACAGTTACTGCCAAAACTCCAGTCTAAGTGTTTTCTGAGTTTCTGATTTATGTGACCTGAATACTGCATTAACTACAAGAGTCCTTCTTACAATGACTTCTCTACCTCGTTAAAAAGAAAGTGTCGGGGCTTTAAGATGTTCACAGCAAAATTGTGCAGTGTTGTTACAGCTCAAGATTTCCCTGTAAGAAAGAGCTGGGGAAGGAATGAATTCTCACCTCTGTTTCTGATACTGTTCATCTGCAGGAAAGTATTAAACAAACAGGATGATAGCTGATCTGATACATAATAAAGTCTTCTCACCTTCCGAGCCTGTACTAAGGATTTTACCAAATCTTATCAAAGCTCCTGTTTATGGAAGAAACTAATAACTAGAAGAATAGGGGAAGAAAATCTCCATATAGCTTTCTTTTGGAAAGCATCATTCTGAAGAAGGGATCTCTTGAGCATGCTCTCCCTTCACTGAAGGGAGCCCCAGCCTCAGCTGCCAACAGGTTATTATCATCAGCTGTTCATCCTTCCCTAAGAAGGGAAGTAGATTAAAGTGCTGACACCTTTCTAAGAATGAAGATCTATACAGGCAGTGTTACAGTACTGTACAGTACTGGCTCAACTAAATCCAACCAGAAGAGATTAAATTTTCACGCCTTCAAAACCATAGGTGGTGGACATAACAGAACCTGCATACACTGGAGGTGGATCCAGAGCACTCCGTAGCATGCAGATCATGTAACCTGCTTCCCTTTTACTCAAAAGGGGTTCAGTTCACCACACCTGAATTTTACAGGACAAAAACTTGCCTAAGCCTTCTTACCTATGTGTCAGCTGCTTCTCAGGTACATCCAGAATCAGAAGCCCTAAGTTACTTTTCAGTTAAGTTTTAATTCCAAGGTGATGAACCTCACGCTTTCCAAAAGTGCTCTACATATTAGTTGACTTGAAGGCACTAAAAACATTCAAGTTTACAAAGCAAAGTTCTTCACTGCTTTAAACTAATAAACTGCTGATTTGATTGCAGCTCAGACTGGGATTTTTTCAGTCTCATTTACCATCAAAAGCTGAGTCATAGATCAGCTTGCATCAGTTTGTGTTCAGGTTATTCAGGTTACCTTTTAAAGTATAGCAAAGCAATTGTAGAAACATACTCATTTTAGTTTAAAGAGGGGTTGGGGTATTTTTTTAGTTTAGATACGTTGCTTAAATCCAATTTCGTTTATAGCCACAACCCCCACTTCTAAAATGAAAAAATCATGCTCACAAGGAGTTTTGTTTCTCATTAGTTAATTAAACAAAGCAGGTTGGTTACCAGGCCCTAGTGCCTATAAAATTATTTATAAAATCCCAGTCTGCATTTTACGAACTAATCGACCGTATGATCAAAGTAGTGTTGTGAGGCAATGACCTCGTTTTCAGTGCCCTGGCTTAATTGCAAAACAGGCGATTATTTTCTTTACTATAGCTCTCTCTCTAAGGTTGACAGGATATTTACAGTTACAGAGATATAAGCAGGAAGGAGATGCCAGGGATGGTTGGAAGCTTTACTGAGCGGCCTTGTGGTGCTACCAATGGCACAGCAGGCAGCATTTGGTTCTTGTTGCTTCACTAGAAGAAAATAAAGCTCAGTGATTTCTTCATTTGCTGGACTGAAAAGGCTTTGGCAGAGTATGAAAAGATCTTTTTAGACTATAAGGTTCAATTATTTTGACAAATTAACATCTGTGTGGTCATTGTAACCTTAATAACAGTGCAAATATAGAAGTGATGTAAATTAATTGCTGTTTAATCCATGGAATAAAACAACTTCAAATGTGTTTTATATATATATGTAGAAAAGCAGGTAAGAAGAGGGTTTGTACTACTAAAAAAGTATAATTGAGAAACAGCTCTTCAGAGATTTCATAAGAACTTTATACTTGTTGATTTTTATCTTTTTTTTGGTCAGAAAAAAAACGTGGAAAGGCCAAGTCGAGAAGAAATAACAAACTGTCAGTGACGTTTTGCTTTGTAAGAATGCTTCTTCTGACTTTATCACTAGAAGATTTTAACTCACCTTCTTGGCTTCTGCTTAAGTATGCCAGCAATTTTCTGTACTAACTGTAAGCATAAGGGGTCAGATCAAATGTAGCAAAGGGAGATATAAACTCATTGTCTCTATCTCACATCAAGTCAGTCTGACTGCTAGTAGTGCAAATGAATAAATGCAAAGCCAAAAACTTCAGATGCTATTTTTAATACACAGCCAGCATTCATTCTTTTTGACAAACCTGCCTAGGATATAGTCCACTTTACCAAAGAATTTACCTTTATATAGTATCTGATAAGTATTCTCCGCAGGTCGAACACTTGCAGCATTGTTGCAGCGTTGTTATCAATGATGCTATATCCTTCCAGGATGTACTGGGTTCGTGTTATTTCCCATGTCAGCCATCGGAGGTTAAAGGCTGCATTACATGATAACAAGTGAGGCAAGTGCCCGGGCTTGCAACAGCAGCAGCCTTCGTTGTCTTCATCTCCTTCTGTTATAGCTTCCACTTCTCTCTGCTGGCAATATGTCCCTTGGCAGTGAGAAAAAGAGAGTATGCTGCCAGTTATTGGGGAAAGAGGAAACAAAGGACTTCTTCCAAGCTGGGAAAGTATAATTGAAGTCTCTATACACGTAGCAAAGACCTAACAGAAAGAGCTACAGCAACAAATTAGATGTGCACTTGATCCATGCACAATAGCAAATACAAGCAGTACATTATTCATTTACTATCACCCACAAAAGCCAAAAGATCTAACATTCTAGGCATTTGGTTCTGAGCTGAGCTAAACTACACACCAACAGCTTCTGTCTTAATAAAAACTCACCAGGAAACAACACTAAAGAGCCTCGTTTCGTCAGACTTATTAAGCAAATTGATCCAAGTCTCAGCCTGCTTCTTCAAATAACAAACAGGGATGCAAACAAAAAATTTACAGTGTATCAGAGCACTTACAAAATCTGGGATTTAGCAAACTATCTTGGAAAGCGGGTTCCAAAAATAACATCCAACGGGTTGTTCTCTCTCCCACTGGAGTAAAAGCTACTCCGGATCAAACATCTCTAATGAATAGCACTAGTGGCAGTATATCATGAAGACAGAACAGCTCTAGAATTCACCTAGTACACAGATTTTAGATCAAAATAGAGAAAATCTTCCTGAAAAAGAAACGTTAACTCAAAAAGAAGCAATGAGGAAAATGCAGAAACAATAATACATCTGCTCTGCACAGCCTGCATTTCCAGCTTGTGTTGTGCATGCTAGAAGGTAAAGCTGAGCACTTCGGGATTTGCAACCTATGAAAATGTGATTTCTACATGATGTAAGGCACTACAAATCAAAACCAAGGTGAACACCCATGTGCTCCCCCCACTGTTCTCAAAATATGTATGTTCTCGATGCATGGATCTTTTAAAAATGTACTCTCTGTGGGCTGTTGCTGAACTTACTCTCTACTGAATTTGTACATAAACAGTCTTTCAAGGCTATCTTCTGTGATGCAAGTTACACATATGCCTCGCATGGGCTTTCCGCCAATGGTTCAGTATCATCCCACAAGAGAGCTGGCTCCATCAGCTTCCAAAGAGTCTCGACAGGAGAGGAAGGTGCTAGACACCGTGCTGCAGTTCAACAGCTTATGAACCTCCCCCGCCAGGACCAACAGACCTGTTCCATTGTCACTGTAAATGGGAAAAGAAGCTGGCTATGTCCATCATCTGAACATTGGACTGGGAAAGAATATAGAGAATATAATGCTCCAATGCCCTGCAGTGTTGCAGTACCCTGAAAAATAGCCTGGAGCAAGGCAGCACTGCAAAAGCCTTTCTGTGGATCGTCATGACAGTCATTGTGCTCTTCACTGACTATCCTGGTCCCATCACAAATATCTGGTCAGCATCCTGAGGACCTTTCGTTTCTACTGACAGAAGTAGCACCCCGAATATTCCTCTCCACACATCAAGAAAAGCCTTTC
This sequence comes from Thinocorus orbignyianus, assembly GCA_013400375.1. Taxonomy (NCBI): domain Eukaryota; kingdom Metazoa; phylum Chordata; class Aves; order Ciconiiformes; family Thinocoridae; genus Thinocorus; species Thinocorus orbignyianus. The sequence continues at coordinate 806,743 of VXBW01006000.1, forward strand.
AAAATATAACAAACTATGTTCACGTATTGGTTATCACTACCTCTTTTTTTTCCCCATACACCTTTTAAAATGTATCCAGCAAGCAAAAACATACACGGAAAAAGATGAAGAGAAAGATCTAAAGGAAACACGTAAGAAAAAATGAGACCGTAGCCCTAAGAGATAGGGAAGAAAATGATCGTTCTCCCTTGAGTTTTCTGTAAGTGAAAACTTACACTGTATTGTTTACACACTAGTACATATTCCTCCTTGGACTTCAGGAATATACAATATGACAAATCATTAAATGTCTCCAAGTAACCCAAACATAAACATATTTCCTTTCAAGACTGCCACAAAGTCCAAAACATGACCTATCAAGCTGACATATCCAGTTGGACTGGACATAAACTGGACTGCTTCTGCTTCACATTTCACAGATTTCTACATGAATTAACTCTTATTGCTCAAGAGCAAAAAAGCAGCAACTGCTCTGGGTCAGTGGATGCTTTTCTGAAATCAAGTCAAAAGGCATTGTACTCAAACTGAAGCAGGCAAAGGCACACTCTTTTGTACACAGCTTGGAAAGAGTAAAATAACTACTCCAGGCTGGTGCTGTTACTATTACTGTTATGTTTATTTTTGAAAGTTTAAAGGTCTGTCAGCATTAAACTGAATTTAAGAAAAGATCATGTCTTCATCCCAGGTGCTAAATGAAGTATTGCCAAATGTTTGTAAGTGATGAAAAACACAAGCCTAACAAACAACTGCCACTGATCCCCTTACAACTAAGGGAATTAAAGACGGCTTTGCTGAATCTGTGTAACTCTATTCTTAAATGTTCACATTTCATTCCTGTGGAATGCTGGTTGTTTCTACATGTTTTCTGTATTATCTCTATTAACAAACACAAAGTATTATTACTGTAAACTCTGGCATAACTAATTTTCTTAAGCCAAATATTTTGTAAAATAGACACTAAAGAGGCTGGCAAAGCAAATAATAGGTGAATTCAAGAGACCCTCAATGTCTGAGGGAAGCTGTCATCTCATGCATAACAAACAGAAGAAGAAGCCAGAACAATTATTTGCATTTTCATCTAATTTGTCAGGCAAAAATGTCTCAAAGTCATCTTTACTAGGCAATTTTAATCAGCTAGAGTTAAAATTATACTACAGTGGACACAATCAACGTTGAACTTGGAGAGCATGAGACATGCTAACTGGTATCATGTTATTACCAAAGCTCTGGGAACCAAGCAAAGGAGCTCATGCGGTCATTTTGTAGATTCCTTCCAAAGAATGTAATCAAGGCTGTGTTCTGTCAACATCTGGCAAACATGCACTTGCTTAACAAAAGCCGTTTGATGGACTTGGGTACTATCACCTTGGGGATTTGGCATCTTGACTGCTTGCAGAGCCTCTGGGGTATCCCTGTTAAGTTTAAAGGTGTAATCTGAGCCACAGACGGTGCTCTGATAAAATGCCAAATCCCCGTTCCTGTCATCCTGCTGCTGATTCGTATTTCCAAACAACATCTAGCAGAAAGACCCAAGTCTGCACAGACAAAATGTGAGCTTGATGCTCAAATATGTTGGTTCCCCCCAAATTATTGCAATCAGTTCTAGAAAGCCTGACAGTAATTTTCTCTCATCTTTAATTGAGCCTTACTTTAATCCATAATGTACTGGCTGGACTTCAATGCCACAGATTTGCATATTACTGAGAAATTTCATTTCACCAGTGCCTGCATCGATCCTTTTTGGTTCATTACTCTAGACATTGATACTGCAAAGACTAAGACCATGTGTTGAGCTTCATGCATTGAGCCAAAAGGGACAACTCACGGTAAATGAAGTTAAGCATTCTTTTTCAGAAGGGTGACCCTAAACTGTTTTGTATATGTTATGCACTGATGATTAAAAGGACAACTTTTATATCGCGTCTCAAAAAATTATCAAGTTCAAGCAACTCACAGAATTATTCATAAAACCAAGGAGCAGGGAGCAGACTGTGCACTTCAGTTCTGCCATATAATTAAGTGTAGTACCATTAAATATTAAAATACAGGAAAATGTTTTCACTGGTAATTAGTCATTTTAAAATCCGAGCAAAAACTTTTTTTTTTTTACATTTCTTTCTGCAGTAGAAAGAAAATAAGCTTTTCCTCTTCGCTCAGGCTTAGTCATTCACTGTGACCCTTGCTAGTACAGATGAGACTGATTCATTTGTAAGATATCTAACACTGGATGGTTGCCAAAAATCCATCAATGCTAAAACGTGTGCCAGCTGAACAAAGCAAGGTCAAGCTATGTGAGCTCAGGAGAAAACCAGGGTGAGAACTTGGAGCTCTTTCTATTTTCCCCGACGCATCAGGATTTGAGGACTGAATTGTGCTCTGCCAAAATGACCTGACCTAAATGGAAATAAGAAAATTTAAACTGAAGACTGTAATCTCACTTCAAGAGGGCACATAAAATACACCTAAATTAATGACCACTCACCCTTCAACAATTTAAGGCTGAAATCAAAGTGTGCTTTTGAATTTAATTTTGAAAACTCAGTGAGTGAAAGGAAAAGCATTTTTCAGTTCTGAAGGGCCAGAAAAGCAATCCTGTAACAAATTCATGTACTTGCAGAAGCAGTTTTAATTTCCATAAAATACTTCAGTTTAACAACACATCCAGAATGGGGTCTAATTATTGTGGCTGAAGGTAGCAATAGCTTGAGCACCAACGATTGCTGACATATAATAAGCAACTAGGGTGCAAATGTACATACAGAAAGGGCTTATAGGGCTCATGCACTGATCCTACCCACAGGCATTAAGAACATAAGTGACTCTCCTGCACCAGGCACTTCAAGCTTTAACTCCAACAACCAGTTTTGGACTAGGGGATTTAACCAGGTGTTAAGTCTGAAAGATGGAGCCAGATACAGAGACGGGAGCGCAGGGTAACTCCTTTTGTAGGCCATTCAGAGGTCTCTTCATGGATGACTCCACAAAAATGCCTGGTTGCTCAGCATTTTTGGGGCAAAATCATGCATATCAATATTTTACAAATAAAGGCATTACAGTGGAAATATCTGAATCAGGTCCACCAAGCTCTGCTGCAAATCTGAGCATTCCAAAATTCTGATGGATAAGGCTCATTCTCCTCACAATTCTTTTCTCCTCAGGGTAGTAGCTTAATAAGTAGCAAGTCATCACCCAGAAACAGAACAAAGAGCATAATTACAGTCACTGAAAGGTCATCCTCTCCTGAAACAAGCACCCACTATAGTACTAAAAACATAGAAAAACAAATACTTCAAAAAGGAGTCAACTGAGCTCCCAAATGGAAACTCATGAACCCCAGAACTGAACACATTCTGAAAACCAGCAACTGTTTTGGCTCCTTCCTGCTCTTTTCCTTGTGGAATTGAGATTAAGAACAGCAATTTATAGGCTCTGATTGTCTCAGGTTGTTTCAAAGAAAAATCTCAGGCCTCGAAAACCAATATCAATTCCTCAAACATCAAAGCTGTTAGTTACAAAACTGTGGTTTTGCTTTCAGCTGCTTCAGGTGCTTGCAAGCCTGGAAAATCGTCTGGTTTTCAAACCAGATCAGTTGCTCTAATAACAAGCATCCCCTCTCCTCAGAAATCTTTCCTTTTCTTGGTCCACAGAGACACATTATGGAAGCCCAGGTGGAGGAAAGCATTCTCTAAGGATGTTGGTTGTTAAACTTGCAGCTACCACATACCACGAAAACCTCCCATGTCACCTCTTTTGGAGTGCAATGCAAGATGCAACATTTTCTTTCTGGCAAAGACATTTTCTCAATAAACTGCTTGCAATGCACCTAAGAGCACTTTCCTTCCTTCCAGAAATCTTCTCCAGTGCACCCATACATACATATAAAATTGTAGAAGGCAGGAATGGGAAAACAGACACCAACTATTTATTCTAGTCTGTGTTACAGAAACTATTCTAAGCCTATTTGAAATTCATAGATGGCTTCCACTGTTGGAGCATCATTGTACATCCAGAAAGACTTGCCCATCACAGATTTCATGCATTCAACAAAGTATCCCCTTCCCTGTTTCATGCCATTTATCCAAACTAAATCACCAAGATCAAAGAAACCCTTTTGCATCCTTTCTGTTCATACCGCTAATATTTCCGAGTATTATGTCTCTCAGCCTTTGTTCTTTCCCACAAACAATGTACTTTTCGTTTCTAGCCTTCTCTCCGAAGAGAGGTCTTAAAAATGGCTGCTTTTGTCTGAACTCCTTGTAACTTATCAATACCTTTTGATGGTCTGGTGCATCCACTGAACATACCCCAAGTGTGGTCTCAGGAAAGACATGAAGGTGGGCACTTCTATTTCCCAACAGCAAGATGTGATTTATAAAAGCAAAAAATGAAAGGTAAAACCACTTTTTAACTAAAGAATGATTCTTGCTAGTGCTACAGAGCCTTCAGACACAAAAATGTAATGTACTTGCTACTTTAATAAAACTATAAAACATACACTGCAGAAATGAGTAACTGTCCTTATTTCTTAGATATCATTACTGTGCCTGAAGCTTATACCCTAAACTGGCTGTATTCACACACCATTTTGCATGGGAAATAAGCTAGCAAACACAGAGCAAGCCCCATGGGCAATCCCATCCTGCTGTCACAACTGCCTTCCACTACGTACAATTACATGTGTGTCTGCTCTATGCTTCTTCATCTGATGAAGTTCCAAGTGAAGCATGAATACTGCACATGCAACATGCAGTAACAAAATAATCGCATCAGAGATTTAGAATTCAATTACGTAAGTGAAGAATACTGGGCAGGAGTTAGAAAACAGCTCCTCCGGACTTCAGCATCACCATCCATAAGCAATTTCAGCACATGTAATGCCTACCTGGATATTCTTCAAAAGACATTTTGTAGAGACACAGAATAAACAGGAAAATAATTTAAGCCTTCCTTATTCTATACGGAACTCATGGGAGCTAGATATTTTGACATTCTTTCTGCTTGTTCCCCAATTGTGGATTTTGCCCTGTCTCTTCCTTTCAAGTCAAAGGATACATTACGTATTTCTTCTGGCAGGCTTCTTTCAGCTTACTGCTGTGGTCTAGCACAGAGAGCAGAGTTAAGTTACCAAAGGGCTTGATTCCCCCACACCAAGATGCAGCTACCTGAAAGTTTTCACTTAGCCTGAGCTCACTAGCATCCTCTCTCTGGTTTTGGGAAAGTAGTTGTTGGGCGTCTCCTCTTCATACCTTGAGGTATTGAAGTTCCCCACTGCTTTACAGGGTGAATGACAGGATGGGGGCACAACCTCTCTCTGTCTCTACAAACGGAGAGTGAAGAACTAATTCATACAAGGTGCTTCATTTGAACTGGACTAAAGATGGAAGAGAGGAATCCCAGCTTTGCTGACTCTCTTCTTTCAGTTTGCTCAGTCTGTATCTTCTTACTCTGCCTGCAGGAGTTTGGTTGGTTGGGTTGTGGGTTTGTTGGGTTTTTTCATTTAAAAGCTGAGACAAATGCTTCTGTTACATACAGTTAGAAAGGCATCTAGACCAGTCATTTATAATGCCAGCTATCAATTAGGCTGCACTGCCTACTGGGGAGGCAGTACCTCCTGCCCTCAGTACACTTAAATTCAGAAGACTCTGTGATCCTTTCTTTGGGTCCTGCTGTGGCGGTATTGCCAGCACAGCCCTTCAGCTACCACAATGAGAAACACCCACAGGAAAATCCAGAGCTCCAAAATTCAAATACTGTTTTTTGTTTACTCATAAACAGAGAACACTGTTGTGCTTCATTCATTTCCAAAGCAAACATACACTTCCCATTTAAGGAACAGCAGATTTTTAGGGCCTTCAATTAAAATTACTTGTTTGAAATTGAAGTCAAGCAGCCAAAGCTCAGAAATTACAGATTTCAAGTTCCTCCTCTAGCTTTTCTTCCCTCGTTGTGGGAAACCATTCTGTACAATGAAAGAAATCACGGTCCTATGTGAAAAACAGTGCATGACCAGACGACTAAAAATAGGAACGTAAGATGACCAAAGCAGAGGAAATGAGCCTAGTGTTTAACAACTGCCTCTTGACTTTGTAAACCACCAGGTTCTTCCAGGGCAACTGCACACAGTCTTCCCACTTATACAAAAGAAAAAAAAAATCCTGCTGTATTCAGTTGTACCCCACACTCACCATTTCCAAGATTTGAAATGGAGAAGAATGTGCTTAGTCTACACAGGAGATGGCTCTTGGTGCTGTTTAGGGGCAGCCTGCTCCATCTTCCTGCCCCTGCCTGCAGGAATCCCGCTCAAAGGAAGGAGCAAAGAAAAATCTTCCAAGGAAGAGTTTCAGCTCAGTCTCAGCTTTGACATAGCTTCCTTGGCACAGCTCCTGGCCTGTCCCCTGCCTTCAGGTCAACCCCTCCAGCTCCTTTTACTCAGTGGCCCAGAGCCGGGGCACCCTTGTGTAACCCCCATGGCCCCACCAGAGCAGCCCAGCTCCTTGTAGACACAAGGATGAAACCTGTTACAGGAAGGGCACGGTACTGCAGCGTAGTTTATCTAAAGCACACCATGCCTCATAGATTACCTGGAGACATGGGCAACCCTCCGGTGTCAGCACACCACCTCAGCAAGTCTCCACAGTGCACACAGCAGATTCTCCGCCTCACACTGTGAAGTCCATGCAGCTTTTGTTATAGTCTGCATCAGGCAGATCCATCTTATTTGGCTTGTGCCTGGTTCCCCTCTGGGCTCCTTTGTTCCGTCTACATCATTAAGCAGGCTCGTAATTCCCATAGTTTCTCTGGTACCCATTCTGCACAGTCCAGTGGGGTTAAACTCTCATATGGCATGTCAAATGCTATGGCGTTCGAGCTGTTCTTTCCCCAGGTATGTTCCTTTATTCAGTCCTACACGGCATCTCCATTCCAGGCCAATCAATGTTCACACACCTAGTTTCTCTTCTACCTGAAGCAAATATTCTGAAAGCTGGAGAAACCTTCCTCACATATCATGTCTATGAGGACACAGACTAATTGCACATTTTCTCTTATTTTAGGAAGAGCATCATCCAGTGGGTTCAGAGAGAACAGGGGGAGTCCAATTCCCTCCCATTTCTATCCTTTTTTTCTCCTTCTAGTACTGTAGAGTCTCTTCCCCAGTGATATGCTGAGGGTGAGGAGGAACAGGGGACTAGATTTATATTGAAGACGAAATTATCTAGGTGAGATTTTCAATCCCATTTTCCCACTCCTCTTCTCCTTCAGTAACTTGTTTGTGCTTTGCCAGTTCACCATTTCCTCTGCCCTCTTGGTCCAGATCTTTGGAACACGGGGGTAAGGGTGCTGCTTCACAGGCCTCCTCCTGAGGAGCATGAGAGAGACTGGGAAAGGGAACATTCCTGAGGAGAACTCAGATGGCTCTAAATGGCAAGGCATGAAACACAAAAGAGTTCTATTCCCAAAGCGAAGCAGCTACAGTACTAACATTGCACAGTGATGACAATCTGCATCAAAATGTCAATTTTCAGACCCACTTACTTATTAAAGCCATGATTTTAGGGAATACAGGAATGCCTTAACAGGTGCCACACTGTAATTTTTGAGCTTTACTCTCAGAACCAAATGCAAAATGGCACTTGTCTGGTAATGAACCATCCCGGCTCAAAGTCAAAAAAGTCTTCCCAAACCACTTTGCAACAAAACTATCCAGCTGTTCACCATTCCACTTCTAGTTCAGTAAGCCCATCTGCTAGGCCCCTTTTTGTCCAGGTAGTACATGGTTTGAGGATCCTATCATATTTTTTCATCTCTGTTTCCAAGTTTTTCTTTTCTTGAACTGCCTGGGGATGATGACGATGACAGAGAGGGACCCAGCAGTAGGTGGAAACTGCTTAAAAAAACCCAACACTGCTCATGAAAGTAATGTAATTTAAGCATGAACATGAGATTTCTTTCTTCTGTTTGTTTTAAATCCTACAGTGAACTATTTTAACACAAAAGGATGATCAGCAAAGATAATTTTCTGAAATAAGAATGCAAGGAAATGGAAATGTACATGGTCTTGCTTACTCAAAATCCCAACAAATCTGAACAAAATATTAACATTGTCCAAGATATGTCTCTTCTTTAACATAAGTAAATCCCTCCTGGAAGTCACTTTTTAGATCTGCAGAAATGGACAAACTAGTTTTTGACTTCACAGAGTTTCCATAAAGATTTATAACTGTGAGCAACCTAAAAGGAACCAAGATGACAGGCTGATTAAAGCTGTGTTTAAAAAAAAAAAAACCAACCAAACTATTATCTCAGAGATTTATGAGCCTGTGAAACCACTGGAACTGTAACCAAGAGATCTGAACTGCCACAGTATTTAACTGTTCTTGCAGAACAACATAAAAGTGCATTTTTCTGGCCTGGATTTCAAAGAAGTAACAGCAAATTCCATATCTACCCCAAAAAAAGCCTTCCACTTATGGACTTCACAGTGTACTTAGCCTCAGTACCTATCTCTGACACAGCACCACCACTGCTTACCCTCAGGGCACACAAGGAGAAGATAACACTGGCACAGATGACTTTGAAGTTGAAGAAAGCCAGAAAGCCACACATACAGCCTCATAATCATCATGAACAACAATAAATTATAAGGCTGATAAACAAATTCTTTCTCTTCCTTTCCAGTTGATTTTTCTTACAATTTGCCTTTGAACTGAATAGGTATCTCTTCAGGTACTACAATATCAATCTATTTCAGGTATTTACTGTTTTCTCTACAACTTCTCTTAAAATATAGAAGTGTTATCTTTGTTCCCACTATACAGGAATGAAAACTACTACCAGGCATCTACCACAACCTGTTCAACATCCTGCAGGGACTCTGTCACAGAGTCAAGGCTTGAGCTGACATGTTATTTCCTAGACTAATCCTCCCATACCTAAATACATTCAAAGAGCCAGTCTACCTCCTATTTTCTCATATTCAACCTTGTTTAAAGTCACCGTGAATATACACTCCTCTACAGGTTGACCATTAGACGCTCAGCCCTGGAGCCTGGGAAGCTGTTTATTCTGGGACTTCAAAACTCCCAATCACCTGCAATTGCAAAGCAGTATCTTTGAAAGGTTACCAACCCGATCAGCAAACATGTAGCACAAGCAAACTTTAGAAACTAAAAGTTTTGTGGTTTTACTTTCCTTTTTCTTCCTATTTTAGGGACAGCAACAGACAGAACGACAGGACTGTGATGCTATAAATAGCTGGCCTCACAAAAGCCACACCACCTAGGAAGGGGATGCAGTTGCCATCCTTAAAGAGGAGTGTCCTGACAGAGGAATATACTGAAGAGAAGAAAGTGAGGTCCTTCCCTCAACCGAAGTCTGCACTTTCTAAGTAAGAGAAATATGAAGCCCTGATCCACTTGCTTCTTTCCTGTTTTGCTGTAACAGACCATCTCATCCAACACAGGATATTTTCCATGGGGGGAGTCTTATGACATGTGGCATTTCTTCAGAGACCAATTTTGCCGGCTGAACAATTTTAAGAACAACTTTGGTTTTCACAGTCATAGAAGGAAAGAAATAATCTGAAAACATAACTAAGCATAATGTAAAAGATCTAAAAACCAAGCAAATAACCAAGCAAATAACTCAGTGCCTTTTCCTGAAAGTTTTATGATACTCCAGAACATGACTCAAAATTTCTTAACATCTAGGTTCCAAAACAGTGTCATTCAAATAACGATACAAAGAAGTACAGAATCTTTAGACACACAAATATCTCTGAAAAGAAAGAGAGATAAAAGTTCTTAAATTCTATATCCTACTATAGAGTTGTGATATTAATGTATCAAAAAGGTCAAAAAGGTTTTGTTGCTGTTTTTGTTGTTATTTAAATTATCAGGAATCCTTACCTCGAAATTCCAGCCCTCTGAGTTGAAAGGTGACAAGGCCATTTCCAATTTCGATCAAGTGCACAAAGGCATTTAAATAATCTGATGCCAGAATAAAACAGTCTCCTGTGTCGTAGTTTCCCCAGCGGCCCAGAATCAAATCTCCACAAAGAGACTCCTGCAGAGATCTTGTCAAATGCTCATAAAAAATGGAGTTGAGATTATTGTCATCATTTCCTACAACCAGAGCAGCACACATTTGTAAAAAATAAAATTTATAATACGCTAAGTGATTCTGTGTAAAATCCTACAGTTTTTTTTCATTCCTGCATAAAGCCTCTTCCTTTAGCTTGATAGTAACTTCTTGATACTCTATCCAAATTGCATGTCCTGGGTGGTTTTCAACCCTTAAGAGAATCAGGTCTGAAATTTTGTTTAATATGAACAATCTTGTAAATCGAACATCAAATTAGTGATAACATACGTTTCAGTCTGAACCAAATCACCTTCTGTGTGTTTTGTAACAGGAAGATTTTTTTGTTCTTAATTATAAGAAACAAGAAATCATTATTATTTCAGCATATAAACTTAAATCTGAATATTATTGCTGAGATTTTTAAAAAATCTTGTCATGTAGTTTCCAGTAATTTTGTTAGGGTTTATTTCTTTTAGTCAACCAGGTGTTTTAATAAGGGGTTAGACATTTTATCAGAGTACGAAAGAAGGAAATGAGGTTCATTCACCACTAGAACTGCTATCACTTTTCTAAACATCATATCAGCTGTCCAGTTACACATCACTTGGACCAACTGCCCAGGTGAGTAACACCTCATTACAGTCTAAAGGTCTTATTCTATAAAGGTCTATGGCATTTAACTGGATTAAAATCAGCACTTAATGATGGTGATCCATAAAAGGGAATGAAGCTTTCATAAATGCTAGCAGAGTGCCACATAATCCAACATGGTGTTGTCTTACGCTTGTACTCTTTTACATAATACATAGGCTTCTCATGAGAACTGCTTTTATTTTTATATTGCATTGATGTTGTACCCTTAATACTTCCAAAATGCTAGTGCATGACTAGATACATATGTACAAGCCAACATCTCACAGGTATATTTGTATACATAAAAGCATATGTGGATACATATATGTACAGATATGCATGTGTATTTATGTATGTGCATATTTGAGAGCAAATCTAACATGGAGAAAACCCCAGAGGATGGCAGGCTATAGTTTCCCCTACAAATTGCTCCTCAATACAAGAGGAGGAGTGGGTGTACTACTAAACAGCTTTTCATCACCTTGGCCACTACGCACCCAGCCCTAGAATGTATGTACACACAGGTGCATATGCACATACAGGCATACTCAACTATACACCTTCTGAAGTGCATTCAGTGAAAATCTAAACGAGTCATAAACTGAATCCTTTAAGCACACACACAACAAGAATGTTGTGCTTGAGCTACGGGTCTTAAAACATAATTAACTTATTAGCATATATAATAATGTTAAGGTTATTGCTATCAGACGACAGAATGGTCTTGGGAAACATCTTAAGTCCCTGCTTTGAAATTACAAATAATGGAAGAGCACTATATATACTTCAAACTGCTAATACATCTCTTGCTTTCTTGGACACTCTGGATTACGCCCACTTCTGCTTGAATATGCATATTTGCGCATACTACTGATGTAATGGATAAGGATAAAAAGGTGGGAGGATAAAAATATAACAACACTAATTACAATGTAAACTTACACCTTCACAATACAAGCCCCTGACACCTCAGGGTAAAGTAAAATCAGCTGCAGAACACTAAAGCAGAAGAAACCTGCATATGAAACCCTGGCTTCTCACTGGGACCAGAACTTGGCACAAAACACTAGTATTGGTTTCCCCTGGAAAGGGCTCTGTCCTGCAGCTGCTGAAGAGCATCAGCTGAGGTACAACATACTCTCTGTGTCCACTGACTTGCCAAAAAATGTCTTCATTCCCACTCTCACAGGAACCGCCCAGTGCTGTCCAGGAAGGTGCTTTACAATTGCCAGGGACTAGAGATCGTTTAACAGACCAATACCCGGAGGAGAAGCACACCATCTTTACTACCCCCTCCTGCAAATTTTCCAATTTCCCTTTCTCTCTTTCTCTGAAAGGTTTCTCCTGCAGTGGAGAGGAGACGCTCATCAGACCAAACTGCTCAGCAGCAGGAACACTGTTAATCTGCTTCCTTTTTCCAAAATCTTTTCCTCACTGTGGCCTGGCTATGGTGTCTGCTGCGTGCTTTCCACAAACAGCAACACTAAAATTAACCACGCAATTCACAGTCCAGCAGCTGTCTGATCAGCTACAGGTAACTCAAGAGCAAATTTACTTATCAAGTCATACGTCTTAAGCTGACATCTTAAGCTAACTACACTTTAAAATTCTCTGATTTGTTCACACAGCATAACATTTAAAACTTTTCACCTCTGTAGCTTCCGAGGCAAAGTCTAGACTGTGTAAATATATCATATTTTGCAAGTCCAGCAAAAAATCCAAACTCCAAGGCCATACCTGCATCCTTTTCGATCTGAGTTGCCAGTCTGGTGTTGGAATGGTCCGATCTTTTGGTGCTGGAAACAAAGACATATTGTACACACAATTCTTTTCATACAAATAAGAGTCTCCCCAAAATAAATTTTTCTTTTCTTTTTAACTTTTTTATTTTCTTTTTAACTTATCTTAACATTCTGTGTTTGTATCATTATGTAGCTCTCACTCAAATCCATTCATCAGTTTACTCCAACTAGGCATACACAGTTATTTCAGTTCAGAATTGGTATTGATATTGTAGTGTATCAGCACAGAAAACTAAAATGTCTGTGTCCCCTCCTCCTTTTTCTCAAACTTTTCAGTCCCCTTGTGGAGGCAGAGTACATTCAGAATTTGGCATCTGTGATAATAACACAACACTATGTACTTTAAATAACTGAACTGGCTCCAGAAGCACATCAGCCAGATGCCACCAAAACAGTGAATAGAAAATACTAAATTACTCTCTTTTCCCTTCTAAGCCTCTAGGGCAACGGCTGGACTCAAGGGGTTTTCTTTGTGTGAAAATATTTCTGTGGGTGCATAACATCTATGGAAAAAAACAAAAAAATCACTTAGTTTCATATTCAGCTAAGAAGCAATGAGAGAGTCTTTGGTCATTCTTATAACTAGAAAAAGAGTAAATTACACAGTCTTATTCCTTACGGACAGTAACCCTCTCTCCATTATGAATGATACATTCCCTACTTGGTATTTTTGTTGTAGCAGTGGAATATAAATACCATAAGAAAAATGGTCACAGAACAGAAAGAAACTATAGAGGAGACTGAGATTTTATCCTTACCTGTAACAAAAGAGAATAACAAAGCCTGAAAGGAAGGAATGTGTAAAACACTATCGGAATGCATGTGCCCAACAGAAGGGAGCGCATGTTGTGATGACTTCGGGATATTCAACACCAGAAGTCCAAATCATCTCCCAGGCATTCATCTCCCAAGCCTTCAGGGTACAAATGAAAACCCAGCTAATGGAAATGCTACAGTAAATATAAATTTCCCTGAAACACTGGTTCTGGCAGCGGTGATTAAGGATCTCGGAACACTTCATTAAGAACATAACCTCCAAAGTTTTCCCCAGTTACAAGCTTTAGCAGAAGGCCTATCAATCACGTAGATAAAATTTATTATTCCTTGGAAAATGGGGCTAAACAGAAAATGGGGAAAGACAAAGCTGTTTGCCCCAAACCACAATCAGCATAAGGTTACATGTGATGACAGTGAGTCTCGTCTGTTCACCAGCCTGACACACAGAGGAAAAGTGGCAACCCACCATCCCTCCTGGCATGGAAACTGAGGGAGACACCCCAACACGGTCCCATCAAAATGTGATGAGGGCAGCATGGCTGGGTGGGACTGGCTGGGGTCTGCCTCATTCAGGTGGAGCACAGTGGGGATTTTGAAGGGGCTGGTGGTTGGCCAGTCAGCTTAGAAAGCCCTAATTGAGCTGCTCACTGTGAGAAGTTAGATATGCTCCAAGGAAGACTGCAGCAAAGCAGGTGTAAGTTTTACAGGAGGCTTTCAAACAGCTTAAATAATGCTGAAAAAAGATGGTGTAAACGCAGGGTAATGTTGTCTTTGAAGCACAGCAGAGACTCTCTGGGAGCCTGTATGTCCCCATCACAGTATCGGCTCCCAGGATTTTGTATGTCAATATACAAGTTATTTAAAAGGTTGGAAGTTTCTGAGCCAAAGCTCAGAAAGTCAAAGCTCATGCTGAAGCCAACTGGGAGAAGGATGCCATTGACATCCCTAATGTTAGAAGCCTTTTCATCCACCCTCTAAAGCCTCCCCTAAAGCCCAACAGAAAAATTGCACACAGGCTTCCATGCAGTAGACAGAAGAGGAACAGAATTGCTTTACTTCTACTTCCTACCAGCAACTGACTTTTGCTTTAAAAAGGCATGTTCTTTACTTTGCAAGAAATATAGTTGGAGAGAATAAGAGTTTTAATTAGAATTATTTGTAATTAATATTAGTATGTTATCTACAGAAATTAACATTTTATTTGATGTATTGTTTATCTTTGTGTCTCTGGTTGCCTCAGCTTATTGTAACTCGCATTTTCATTTCCTATGTAACAGAAAATGGCAGAGTTCAGAACATAAAGAACGATTTTACTTTTAAAAGGTTGTCAGAATTTTTCTACTGTGATATACATCCACCTGAAATCGCAACATATGCGAGCGTAAGCATAAAGATTAGGTTACAGAATTCAATCAATTTTCTATTCTCAGCTGAGAAACACTGCTGTTTTCCAAATGCATATGTTTTAAGATTATGAGACTCCTTATTAACTTCCAGTTTGTCTGAAATCAGTGTGGCAGTATGAGGTACAAGTCAATACTATTTTTTATCTCCGTTTTTTACCAACCTATAAAGCATTTCTGTTTGTGAGGCATATTTAGACCCATGCAAATCAAGCAATACTTCAGAAAATTCTAATCTATAATGAGTAGGAATCCTTTTGCCTAGCATGCAGCTCTGACTCCAATTCTCCCCCACCCCCATTTTTTTTTTTTTTTCATTTGAGAGAAAGATACATGAAACAATCAGGGAAAATCACGAGTGCTTCAGGACACTCCAAGACAGGTAATGCAGCCTGACTAGGAAGAAGGGAAGGAAACGGAACAGCACACTCAAAACCAGGCTCCGTTACGGCTTTATCCTCCATTCCAAGCACTGTAATGATTGCTTAAGCAGCTAAAACATGAGCCTTAGCACAGGAGCCAAGAAAGGATTTACCTTTTCAGATACTACCAGAAAAAGTCAAATCTTTATACAGTTATTTTGAAAATTTTTTTATTTTTTTTTAAGACTGAGAGTAATATAGACAGTTTGTAAAGTAAACTTCTGTCCCAAAATTCAGTTTAGTTGAATAACTTCAATCATGTAATTCATTTTGGACTTCAAAAATCTTCCACAATTATTTGTAACCAAAGCTATGTTTGTACGTTCTTGAAGGCAATGGGAATTTGTATAGCATTAAACTATAATACACCGCAGCTAACAATCAAACCAGCAGTGCTTTTACTCCTGGGCTTTTCACTGTCAACTAGGACCTCTCAAAGTGAACTTTTGGGACTACCGGGTGAATTGGGCTGTCCTCCAGTGGCCTCTTTCTTTAAATTTAGTTGTTACCACTCATCCAAGGTGATAATTAGCTGAGTAATTGGATTTCTTCCTGAATTGCATTACTCTAGGCAAATCGAGTGCAAGTCCTTCAGCACTTGCCCTAGAGAGCAAGTGGCTATGTCTTCAGCGAAGTCTTCAGCAATTTTTAAGTCAACATCCTGCTTAGTTCCTGAACTATCTATCTCATGATCTTTTAATCCAGCATTTACATGAACACTGAGATAATCCACTGGTTTGCATAGCACTGGTTCGTGCCATTATAGCTAGTGCTTCCCTTTGCAAAAGGATGAAGTCACTTCCTGTACTTTTCTTGTCCAAAAATACTGACTCGTTTTTCAACCTGGAAAGACTTCCTTCTCCCACTTTACTCTCCCAATTTCCTTTGAAAGGTAGAAAAAAGACTGAGGGGGATTCAGGCAGCCTGGGGAACATACAGCAGATGGTGAGAATCAGGCAAATTGAGGAGAAGGGAAAAAAAAAAATTTAAAAAAACATCATTGCTGTGCTAATTTCCAGAAGATGAAAATAAAATTGCAGCTGTTCTATCTGCCTTGCTGTTGCTGGGTTTTGCCCCAAAACACAAGTTCAAGATTTCCAGGATTCCCGCTATGAAGGAGAGGATCTCTACTTTGAAAGAGAATAAAACAAAGAAAAGCAGTTCCCTCTGGGGTATGCAAGAGATGCCTTTCTAGGGTAGATCCAAAGTTTTTCTTTGTCTGTGTTCAATGAATTTTAATCTGTCTTTCCATGACATCTAGCAGGCAAATCTAACAGAGAGAAACTTTGCCACACTGCAGCCCTATGATTATTCATGGGAGTCTGGGAAAAAAAAAATCCTCAGCATTTCTGTATGACTGTTTTACCCTGCTGGCAGTATAAACGGAAGGCTTAGCATTAAAAACACAGTAGTAGTAGTAGGCTAGACAGTCAGGCAGGAGGGAGAAGGAGGAGATGGCAGGATAAGCAGGCATCCATGAATATGTGAAGGACACCAGAGGCAAAACCGATGGTACTAATTGGAAGTGTGAGAATGCCCAAGTAGTTTTAAATCCATTTCATCTAAATCGCAAAATGATCTCAGTGAGATTATAATAGCAAAGGCTGACAGCCCCTTCGTGCATAACCATGCACAGGTTTTCTGGGCAGCTACATGGAAGACATGCCTTTGCTTTAACTCATGTTAATAAAGAAAGATCTCTTAAATAAATGAAAGCAGCTTCTCCTTCCTGATCATTCATTCTGATTTTTATTTTTCATGCTTTCTTCCTCCCCTCCTTCCCTGACTGCTCCAGTGTTTCATTTAACACTAATAAAAAGTGGCTTCGTTGTGCAGAAGGAAACTGGGGGAGGGCTAAGGTATAGAAAGTTCCAGTTGTTAAAGACAATGCTATTGAAGGATCCTTTTAAAACATAGGAAGATCTTGTCATTATCAACATTATCAATAATGTTTCCTGTTCTTAGGGTTTCTTTCCTTTCTTAAAAAGGTTTTTCTAATTCACTCAGAGAGCTTCTTGGTTTGGTTTATGGTTTTGGGGTCGTTTTTTTTTCAGGGGGTGAGAGGGTGTTTGCTCTTTATTCGGGCTGTGTGTATGTGTGTTTTGTTTTTTTAAGTAGATGTTAATCTCAGAATTGCAGTCATTTGCTGAGATACTACTGAGCAAGTTTTTCTGGCATATTTTGAAGCCTTCCCTGAAGATTAGATTTTTGTGCTCCCGCAGCAATAGGGATGCAAATGAAAGGTGTGAATTTGAGATAGAAGGTCAAAAACACTGATTAAACAGCCCACCTAAGTGCCCTGACATTCAAAGGTTTAGCTGGGGGATTCACCTCTTATTTATAAGCTAGGTCATTGAAACATCTACATACTTTGAAATATTCACTGACACTTTACCAAAATGTCATCCATATCCCCACTTTTGTCTTATTTGTCTACTTTGCTACTTATTTCCCCTTGTCTTAGTATATTTTCTCTTTTAAAAGAAGGCATTTAGTCACTATCTTCAGATACTTTATGCTAAGTAATATGAGAAGCTTTATAAATGGAACGATTATGCCAACTGCACAGAGATGTTTGTGCTCACTCTTGTGTCAACGAACGAGGGCTGGGACCCGGACATTCCTGGGAGGCTGGGGCTTGGCTCAGGACCTTGTATCCCAGCTATACCTCACTGTCCACAATTCACAGAGGTACTTTAAATTTAAAAGCAAATGTATTCATTACACACAAAACCATGCACCTGAAATCGTGCAGGTGAGTGCTATTTTTCTGGTTTTCCCTTTGTGAGCCAATGCAAACATAGGAAAGGTGCTATGCTGTGTCCAGCTCTGGGTAAGGAGCTCTGCAGGACTAACTCACTTGGGCCTATGAGTGAAGTGGCCAAAGCCTGAGAAACTCTAACGACCTAAGGAGTAGGAAGGAGGTGATGAGAAACGTCCTGGTGAAGTTTTCACTGGAAAAAGAGAGTGAGATCAGACAGCAAAAAAAATAGCACCAAAAGGCTGTGAACTGCTTCGGCAAATGATGCTTACCTCCTTTACTCCCCACAGAGATGTGCATATTGTTTAAACATCATTAAAAGAGGAAAGGACAAGCAAGGCATTTCAGAATTCATTCTTAGTATTCTTTATTGCTGATAACAAAGTGCTCTTATGCTTTTTTAGTGTGCAATATTAAACTAGCATCTACTTAAGATATTTTAATGTCACTTTCAGATTCAAGATGGCGGCTTAAAAACAAAATTAGGAGGGAGAGATGGCAAGAAAGTATGAAGGAATAAAAGAATAAGACAAAGACTGGTAAATGATGTCTTAACAAAGAAAGTCTACATCAGAAATACTAGTTTAGTTCACTATAGGGTTTTTGAAACACATCTTTCTCACCAGAAGAAAGGAGGCAAAACAGACACTAACCAAGCCATTCCAGTGCCATAAAATCTGTGAGTGCAACAACAGTGATACTACACTGAAGAACAAGAAAAATCTTAATGCTACTGTGCAGTTGTACAAAATCCAACCTAGAATAGGGATAAATTTTAATACTTCTGGGTTCTTATGTTACAAGGACTGTTGAGTGCACTAATCATTTACAGTAGTCTTTATGGTAGTCTCTACAGTACTCTTCAGACTGAAAAAAAATATCTAGTATTTTGAGAGCAAACACTGCTATTCAGAGGATTAAACAAAAATTAAAAAATCCCTCTAGCATTCATCCAATATTTACTCTGACCCAACTAGCACAAAGCTTCAGAAGCAGTTCTCAGTGGCAATGGTCACATAACTCTGCATTTTGCATTTTCTGGAAAAGAAGTGAGAGACATTGGACACTTTGCTCTTATAAGCCCTGAGGCAATTTGGGTCCAGTACATACCCTTATACATCAGGAGATAACCAGGACTTGATCAAGCTGTAGCATTAATTATTCCCTGCTGCTGTTTGTACACAGCCTACGTATCACCTCAGTTAGAATGGTTACACTTGCTGAACATCTCCTCTGTGATCTCAGCTTTCCCCCGTCTTCACATCTTGACAAAAGTAGCTTGAGTAAGCATCTTGAACAGAAGGTTTGAGTTAGTGCTCTGAAACTCAGCTGAATCAAACCTAATGTTTGATTCAGTTAAATCTAGAAACAGGAGTTGATCTACATTATCCAAATGAATGGGAAGAACACTTGCTGAGAATGCTTATTCTTATGGAAATTCAGTCAATCCATTTCAACAGGTTTCCAATACTGAATAGGAAAGAAATTTTGTGAGTTTACATGATCTCATTAGATTTCCATAATTTGGAGGCTAAGTATTAGATGAACAGTTTATAAAATTTTACCGCTACTGTGTATCCACACAAGTCTTAAAATGTAACGTGCTTCCTATGCCTGATTTGTATGTCTATTCTCATATTTCTCTTATGTCCTTTTGCTGCCTTCCTTCCCAAATATCTTTAAAAGTCCTTTTCTATCATGCGCATGATTTCTTTCCTTCTACATGTCTGAGTTGCTGCTTATCAATGTCTGTTGCATTATCCTCTCTGATTTTTCACTGATGCCTTTTCCTGTTTTGCCCATCCCTTTCCCTTTTCATTTATCCCGCTTGTGGTTTTGATCTCTGCTTGTGTTCCTGCCTGGCCTCAGCATGCATTCCCTCTCTGATGCCTCCCTTCTGTCTTTATTCTGTCCTCTTAGAATGATTCAGTGAATTGGAGTTGTGAATGCATCTTTAACTCGGCAGGGAACTACATAGCACTGAATCAGAATGCACTCCCAATTAATTATCACACATATGGCTCCTATTCAGTTAGCCTCAATTTGTTTTATTGACTGCCAGGGGCAAAATTTGAGAAGAGGAGATGTTACCAGTTAAAGAGATACTGCCAAACAGCCAAAATACAACTTTGAATTTTGTATAGCCTCCCTTGAGTGTGAAACTCTTGGCAACTAAGAAAACACTTATTTTAATACCAGAGCTATGTGATTAAAGTTGCCTGGTTTTCCAAGCCTGTCCGTTCCCAGACAGCCTTCGCATTTTCCCAGTTCAGTGTGACTCTACACAAAGTCAAGTGATGAGGTGAGGGCTGGGTCGGAGAGGAGACATATGTACCTCTGTGCTAACATGTACATAGGGTCACTTACTCCAGGGAAGACCACACTGAGGGGAATGTCATTTCTAATTTCTTTTAGCCTGAGGCTTTACCTGCAGCAACACCTCCCATATCTGAATGTTGTGTCTTTCTCACTCCACAAAGTCCTACACACCTGCTGAAAGGGATTAAAGAGTCCCAAACCAGGCAAGTGTTGAAGGTACAAGTCCACGAGCAGTACTGGTGGTATGCAAGGTGAAGGTGTGCAGCAGATAGGCACTACAGCAGGAAGAAAACAGGGAAGGGCCTTGCGAAGACAGTCAGATGAGTGATCCTAATGAATAACATGTAATTTCAGAGGGCTCATGAAGAACTAAGGCTGAAATACAAAGATCCTTCTTCTGCAAATATTTCTCTATTCTGTCCCCCAGTGCCAGAACCATGGCCACACATACACCTGGAGAATAGGGCACAACATGCCAAAGACCACTTTATATTCACTGGTTCAACAGAGAATCAGAGAAGAGTAATGAAGGAAAAACAGCAGCAACTTGCTAACATTTCAGCTTTTGCATTACTGCCAGCCAGGGAGTGCCACTACAATCAGCTGTACCCAAGGGCACGCAAGCCAGGCCTAAGTAATCAATCAGTACCAGCCTAGGATGGATGCTCAAGGATCTAAACTCCTTTGAGGTCTCCAGAAAGACTTTCATCAAGTTCCACATGCTTTGTGGGCAGGATCAGGCAGCCCTTCTGATTTGAAGGCAACACACCAAAAATTCAGACTAAACACCATTGATTCTCTGGTCACCTCTGTTTTGATTTTTAAGTCCCATGCACTAATAAGCAGCCATTTTGTTTTTATCTATACATTGACACTTACTCATACTATTTTGCTGAGTTCTCAATTCTTAACACTCAATAAAAGCCTCGAGGAGCTCTGAGGCCAACTCAGTGAAAACCTCTCTTAAAAAAGGAACAGTCATCAAAGGGGCTAGCATGCATAAAACCGAGTAATAGCTGATAACAAAAGAACTAGAACCTCGGTATACTCTGCAAGAAAGTCACGCAACTGGAACACAGTGCTTCTTTCTGACCAGTTCTTTAAAAAACAGTATAGAAATAGAAGCAGCAAGAGAGAAACACAAAAATTAGCAGAGAAACAATTCAGAAGAAACAAGTTGATTGCAATGAACAGTAGAACTCATAGCTGCAATGTGGCTTTCATGCCAGGTGGCTGGAAGTACTCAGAAAAGTCTGAACTCTAAGTAAGGAGAACAGGCAGGGACAGCAGTCAGAACATAACATTTCTGAAGTGATTTTTGAGGAAACAAGGCAAACAGTAACTGCTGTTAATTAAGGGGAAAAAATTCTCCTATGCTTCGGTTATGCTATAACTGTTGACTTCAGAGGTTAATGCACCTTTCTGTAAAGTATTCCTTGTAAACCAGTGTCCAAGGCACTACTGAACTATAAACATCTGCTGCAGTTGTTCCTCCGTAAACATCACCACTATGGAGGTCCAAGAACATGTGAAAAATCAAACAACATAGTAAGAAGAGACTAAAAAAAGAAATCCAGCCCCAGAAAGGAGAACCTGAAAGGTCTGAACATGCAGCTCCCAGATAAGGCCCATGGACTGTGAATAGCTGAATGATGTTTTGTATTCAGAACAGAGGGTTTAGCGACTGTAACAGATGAGCAGGCTCACAGGGAAACCAGATGCCCTAGGGTGTGTTAAAAAATAAGTATTTGGAAGTGGAAGGTCTGTTATTTTATGGGAAAAAGGGATGGAGCAGATGGGTAGATTTCACAACTCCTTTTCCCACAAACGTGTATGTGGGGTCAAACCTAATTACATCTATGCTGGGAAAACTCTTCCCATTCCACCTGCAGACTGTCCACGATGGGCAGTTTAAGAGAGTGGGTAGGAGAAAAGAAATTACCAGCTGCACTAGATAGGAGGAAGGGCAGGTTTCTCTCATCGTCTAGTTCCCAGCTGTATTAACCTTACAGGTGCCTGTTTTCCAGATCACAATGACTGGGACAATACCACAGTGTTACACTTTTTTAAGAGATGGAGAAAAGAAAGGCTTGCTCGCATATTCTCACATACAGAGAGACATCCAGCAGTGCCATTCTAAGGCAACTGGCAATTTAATCACAGCCTGTTTTGAGACACCTCACTAATTCAGTTACATCAGTTACACCACATAGTAATTCACTTGAGACCCTTCAAAGTAAGTGCAAGCTGTGCCTTACCCAAAAATAGGCACTGAACCAGATGACCAAGAAAGAATAGAAACAAGGAGCAGGAGAGAGACATGCGGCTTGCAGGCAGCGAAATCTCCAGATTCCTGGTGGCAGTTTGCTGTTTGTGGGGAAAAGTCCCAGCTGCAGCAGAGAACAAGCTGCTTGATGGGATCCAGCAGTTAGGCCCACTGGGAATGAAAGTAAACTTCCTACTCTGTTCTCTCCCTTGCCTCATCCAAGATAGAAAGCAAGATAAGAGAAAGGGAGGAGGGGGGTAGTGTCAGGCCGCAGTGCAACAAAGTGTTTATGAAAAAAAGCAAAACAGAGGAATAGAACAACAGCATTTGAACAAACATTTTAGGCTTTAAAGTGCCTATACGTTAAATACGATTTACTGCTATTTCCTTTTCTCTCTTGACATCTACAGCCTAATCATTCCAACAGCTGTGAAAATAAAGACTAAAACAGGACTCTTCAAACTGGGAACAGGATTCAGGCTAATGGCAGGACAAAGTCAGTGTTGCATCAAGCTACTTCTTTTTTTTTCTTTAACTTTTTTTTTTCCTCTTTTAAAATAAAGAAAAAATTTCTCATAGTTCGACTCCTATGAGACAACCAGCTCATGAGTGGAAGACCAGCTTTCTGAGGCTACACACCTCTCTCTCCAACAATAATGGCAGCAAAACCTGTAAAAAAGCAGTTGCATCTGAAGTTGTTCTTTCTTAGTCACTTTCCTTATTGCCTCCTATTTTCCTCTTCTTGAAGTCACCCTTCCCTTTCTCCCCAGAAGATCCCTGACCTCGCTGATGCATTGGTGTGCTAGACCCCGCACACAGTGCACACCAACGTGCACACTATAAACAAACAGCATCTGCTGATTGCAGAGAAGAACACCCATGCTCTGTGCACACACTGCAAGAGCACAAACAGGCACAGTATGATTCCTGAATTTTGAAGAGCTGCTAGGAATTTCACAGTTTGCTTACTGTCAAAATGAATCTATGAATTTATTTTTATTTTTTTTTTAATACCCGCTTATGTTCCTCCATCTCCTTGAAAAAACAAACAAGCCATCATCTTAATTCTCTAAGACTTTCAGCTCCAGCTCACATCATCTAGACTGGCAGATGCCCGGTCAGAAACCTGAGGAATCAAACTCCTATTTGGCCAGCAGAAAAAGTGGGACTAAAAGAAACACTGAAAATGCAAGATGTGCATTCAGAAAACACCAGGTAGAGACAACTAAATAAACACTTTAAGGAACAGATGGAGCAGTTGCTCACCACTTGGTCTACTGGCCTAATGGCCTACCTCAATTAATAAAGATGGTACTTCAACTTTGGATTCACTTTAGAGAAAATTAACCAGATGGTTTTTCCTCATCTGATTTCTCACCGTTGGCCCAAATGACACGCAAAAATAAGTTTTCCGTAAGTGAACCAAAGAAAAAATGAAGTGTACATATACTGATGAACACAAATTATATTCTAAGAAAGCAACCTAATTTATGACTTGGAAGAAAAACAAACCCATGACATTTTAATATCTAGGCTGTTTGTCGAAACTGTTTTCAGTTAGTCCAATTAAGAGGTTAAATTATAAAAAATATAACCACGGAATTGACTACCTCCAACCTCATATAAACGTAAATGAGTTTTTGTGTAGCTAATATAAATGTGATAATTTAATGTAGTCATAAATAGAGCAAGGAAGTGTTTGGAAATGACTATGCAAAGCAGCCAAAACAAAAAGGCTATATAAAGCACACTGCAGGTAGTTTTTCCCTGGGCAAAATTTCCTGTCAACAGGCAAAGAGTATGGAAATAGAAAAATCTGCCAGAGCTTCTTCTTCATATGAGCATATCTCAGACTGCACTGCAGTGAACTTATGACTCCATGACTACCGGAGCTGAACTTGGCAAAACTGTCAATGCACTTCAAAAAGGAAATCTAATCACTAAGTTCCCCATCTGTTTGGCCTGTTTTGTCTTACTGCACCTGAAAGCTCAGTGCACATCTGGCTGTAGGGCACCGCAGCCCTAAGACAGGTCAGTGCAGGAGCCAGAACAGCTTTCCATCCAGCTCAAGTTCCCCATCTTATTTAATTCCACAGCTCTGAAATAAAGCAATTATGCCACCCCTTTGAATTTTTAGATGTTGAAGGGTCAAGACTTAAAACAGTAAGGCAAGACTCATCTCACTTCATTCAATTATTTTAAAATATTTTGTAGAAAAATTCCTATTCTTAATACAAAATTATTCCCTTGCCTTTTCCTGCCTTTTCAATGTGACCTTCTAATTACCCCTGAGTCCAGCGCTTGCTCACTCTCATCAGTTCTTCATGTAAGCAATGAAATACTGAAGTGGAAGTGAGGAGAATCAGAAGCGCTAGAGACAAAATGAGTACAAATTTAGAGTCATTACATGTGCATATCGTGGGATGCCGCAGGTTCAGGCAAACATTTATTTCACTTTGATGACTATCTGAATCTTCTACAAGGCTGTTTTTGAGGGGCAAGGTTGTGGTTTCTGTGTTTAAGTGAGAAGATCATGAAAGATACACTAGAATTTCTAACAAACAACAAAGCATGATTTTTTCACAATGAGTCACCTTAAGCACTCATGTTGAAGATAAACTTGTAGTTACTGCTTATTTTAAAAGGACAAGTAGTTACAGTTTAAAGTATTAAAAAAGGGTAGGGGTTTTGCACTTGGGGTTTTACAGTTCAGGAGTAAAACAATTAGCCCTGCTTTAAAAACGATTAGGACCAACTACTTCCCTTAGTGGGAGTCACAGATGGTCAGTACTGATGAAAACAAGACACACATCCCAATTTAAGTCCTAAGCATCAAGTACTATTTCTGTTCATCTCGTCCCAAAAGCCTTAGATAAATCAAAAGCAAATGAAAATGGTCCCCTCTGTTTCATCTGCAATAACCTGCAGATTCTACACTAACCTAGCTATATGGAAGTCATGTGCCTACAACAGGGTTTGATACTTGGTACCTAGAAAAGAAGCCTCATGCCTTCAGAATAGTCTGGTTCAAGTAAAATGTAGCAGATATTAAAATCTCTGCTTCCTTCTTAAAATCATCCAAAGTTTCTGTCAAAAAATGTAAAGCTGGCTGTGGCATTTGTGGTAGTTTCCTGCCTTTCTATTGACTCCCCTCAATTTCACTCCTACAAATAATGAATGTGTCGACCCTCAAAAAATACATGAGAGAGAATTTTGTTAAGGTCTCTCCCCAGCATACAAAACTCAGCTCCCCTCAAAAGATTTCCACAAATCTCATTATATTCAGAAGCAAATACAAAGCCTCTTTGTATGACCTGGCTTTTTCTGAGTCATTTCTTCATAGACAAACACATATTTCCTCACCGACACAACTCAAAATCAAACAAAAATAAAACTAATCAGACCCTTTCCCCTAAAAGATGGAAAAAACTGTCATTGTAATTCCTATTTTTGAATTCTCTTGAGGTGCTCGGATATACCAGTGGTGCTAACACTAGAAGTGTCGTAGGTGTATAGCATTTTGCACTTGCCTGGCCAGATTTGGCCAATACAAATTTCATTTTGTGTCTCAAACTGCTGTTCTGCAGTTACTCCAAGCCTGGTTACATCTTAGTAGGTGAAGAGCTCGCTCTCTGCCCAGAGCGCAGGACTCAAAGGACTCCCTTTTGTCACTAAATCCATCCCTCTAACACTGCAGACCGCTATTCATCCCTTGACAAAACTACCTCCACCTGGAAAGAGAAGTGTTTCCATGTTTCCAGTGCTCTTGCTGAAAGCCCATCAGATCCCAGTTACCCAGTTACTTTCAAATCTTACCGGGTGAAAGGAGCAGAACAGCTCTTTATTTAACCTTTTCAATATTCTACCTTTCTGTCCTTGTCAAGCTGAATGAATGGCAGCTAAAATCTGACAAAACCAACCAATTCGTAAGTCAGACTCCATATCAGATGTAGCAAGTAGCGACAATGCACACTCATCATCACTTCACTGCAAGAGTTACCTGCCACATCCCAAACGGTAGCATTTGATCAGGCTAGTATAAAATATATTAATGCAGCCTGACTTCTAGTGCCACAGGCTTCACAGATTTAGTTGCTAACACTAGCTAGCAAGACAAAAAAGGCTGACAACTGGGAGTTTTACTGATTTTTCTTTCACAGCTTCGTTACTGTACAACAAATACAACATGACACCTCATCTGTAACCTACAGACAATTGTTTAAATACATTTTCAGAAATAATCAAATAACCACGAAATAGTAAAACATCAGAATCAAGATTTGAAGATTAACCTCTTGTGCCCTACAATAATTTAAGCATTATTTTGAGAAAGAAAAACACCTCCAGAAATTAAACTAATGAGAGTAAAACCTTTACAAAGAACAAGTGTAGAACATTTTTGAATAGTCTTACTTGTAGTTTTTCTCCCAGAACTTGATCGGTCTTGCATATGATGCGATAAAGATGACGCTACCAAGAAATGGACTCAGTGGTGTCGAAAAGACTGAAGCAGCCAGAGTTTGAAAAAAAAGCATAGCAGAGTCTGAAAATTGCAAGTTAAGGTAACACAAATGATTTTGTCATAGTTTCAAACCATTGTTGAGGCAGCTCTTTGAACTATCTATTTTTGTCTTTTTGTGGTTATTTATTTTACCAAAGAGGTGGTAAGGGAAGTAAGGCAGAAAGTGCCAAATCACCAATTACCAGAATGGAATTGGTGGCTCTTCAATGCTACAGAGCTGTAATGGAGGTGACACATTTGAATGGAACACGTTATTAGCAGGGTGACCCTGTCTAATCTCTGCCTGAGGATGGACCCTGAGCGTAGGCAGAGCAGTAAGTGCCTTTTCCCAGCTACCTCAGTGTACCTTCTATAACACAAAGTGCCTTTCCAGAGTCTGATACAAAGTTCAAAACACAAAACTCGCCCAAACTTCATTTTCTTAGAAATTCTCAGTTCTCTGCACTGGATTCTTGCTCCCAATGTATCCAGTATTTAAGTCTGTGATTCTGCTTATTTTTGGAATGGCCTTGTATACGGAGATGCAACTATGCCTCTATAATCCAACCTGGTGGCTTAAAATCATGCTTTTGCGTTAATTTTAACTGACAATTTTATATTCCATACTGACAGAAAGGTAAAAGGTGTTCAGCATCTCACACTTTTTGAAATATATACCAAAGAAGGTGAGGACAGGGGAACAGTAAATATCACACATAAACATCATAATGAATGCCTGAATCCACAGCTTACTTTAAATGTAAATTCATGTTCTACATTGCTGGAAAAAAAGTTAGGATACAGACAGAGATACTGAAAAACATACAAACTGAAAGAAATATGATTAAAAACACAAGCAAATTAAATGTTAGGCTTACATCATTCTCGGGAGGAAGTTGCCACATAATAAAGTCATGGACTAAGCAGTGACTATCAAAGCACAACACTCAAGTGCATCTCAAACTAAAATTCAGGTAAAATCACCTAATAACCACAGTCTTTTAGCTTATCCTCTTATAATAATACCCTGTGTATCCCACAGACTCTGAGACTTCAAAAAACAAAACATTTTAACACATGTAAGATTATTTGTGGTACAGTATTTCCATAAAAAGGCTAGCTGGCCATGCTTTCAAAGCGATTTGCCAAATCTAAACCCAAATATCTGCCAAAAGATCTCTCTCGTATCCCTCAAACTTATTCAAAGAAAGTGGCCTGGAATGGTGTCTTTGTGCATTAGTGAGCTTGTAAAATGAGCTGCCCTCAAGAGTCTAAAGTTCAAAAAGCAACTGAGAGCACAGAGCAGGAAGCAAGTGCATCAAAAAAGTTAAACTGTCACATTACACTGTAGTCATAACCAGCATTGGCTGTGAAAGATGAACAAGTATTTACAAGTGTCAGATAAGGGACGGAGGCATGGGAGCTGAAGAGACAAAAAGAGATCAAGAAGGACAGATAAGGACAGCAAATCAGGTTTTCTAAAAGGAGTTCTAATGTCACGGTTGATTTAAAAATTGTCACCATCATGAGTTAAGACATCTAGGACTCCACTGTGAACTGTTTGTGTCTAAGACATAATCAGTAACAACAGTTTTATTTTTGCAAAAAGACATAATGCTTTACTATATGTGCATTGGAAGACCTTTCCCATTTGACTTGTGAAGAGTTATTTCAATAAAGTGTTTCACACATGTCAGCGTGTCATGAGAACACGTCACAGTACTTACATAAACAGTTGATGTATACAGTGGGCAATTATCTGTCATCAGGGGGGTTTTATTTGATAGTACCCAATTTCCTTTTACTAGATTTATAAAAAAAAATATGCATATATACCAACACTTTAATTATGTTTAAATAGAAGATAAAGAAAGAAGTGCCAAAAACTTACAGGCATGCTTTCTTATTCCGTGTTCCAAGCCAGTTTTCCTGTGTACCATCTTTGCTAGGTTATACAGTGTAGAAGTGGAACTTGTTTCTTTGTGAATAACAGATCTGTATTTTATTTTTAATATGGCCAAAATAAATTTTTGAGAAGAAATAACTAAAAATACTTCAACATGAAATAAAACATTCTATTTTGAGGATTAATTCTCGTAATTCAAAAATCTGTTTAAATTCAAATCCGTTTCAAAACAAGTAACTGAAAGACTGACATTTTCCAAGTCTTCCATCCCCTTTTTTAACACAAACCAATGCAATAAGGCCAGTGCAAATCCTGTTTCCCCAAACCCACATTTCTAATTGCAATTTCTATGGGCCAAAAATATTTTGTCACTTTCAAGCACATGATCTCTTGGAAGATGTGAGAATCAAGAATGGAAGAATCAGAAAGGGCTTCCTTTCTGATGTCAGAGCTGTAACCCTGAAACAGCCAAAGCAGAAACTCTCATAAACAGGATAATCTGAACTACAAATGCTTTCTTTTCAAATCTCACCATTGATTTATTGCTTAAAGTCTTATCTTGACTGCAAACTACACTGACTTTTTCAGCGCACTGATAATTATAAACACATAACCTTTTCTTACTTATTTAAGCACTGGAAAGTGAAGTTGCAGATGTCTCCTCCAGCCTGAAGTCAATTCCTGTACCTTGTCCTTCAGGATTAGGAGGGACTTTGAAGGGTCACCTGGTCCATCTAGCAGTGATAAAGAAGGATCAGCTAAACCTGTATGTTCTCTGACAGATCTTAGTCTAAATTCCTGAAGTCTCTAACTGTGGAGGCTCCACAGCCTCCACCAGACAAAGTACATGTGTTGCTCATCGCGCTCTGCACACAAGAATCAAATGCATGAAAGCATGCAGAACTTCTCATATCGCTGAGGTCTACGGCTAAAGCTCCCAGAGGCACTTCAAAATTTAAAAATTTATTTCCCATTTGCAGAAGTGATTTAGGCAATTAAGAACCACAAATAATTAAACTCCACAAAGAATTCCTAGCAGGCTCAGTGCCTCTGCAAACTGCAACGTGTACTCATCAGTACTGTTCACAGGGTTATAGTATCAACAAATAAAAACACCATGCAAAAAGGCAAAGTTATTGTTGTTGTGGGAATAGTAACTCGGGCATTTAACTAGTTTCTTAATTGTAACATTGCCTTAAAAGACAGATTTGCTTTTACAAAGGATATTATCAATATAAATAATAAAAAACTAGCATAGACCACTTTAATAATAACCGTAAATAAACTAAATCCTGTCTAGTTAACTGCTTTCCATTCTGCCAAGCTTAATTGGTCCTTTTACCAAGAGTAAAGTTATCAGCGTACAAAATATTTGTGACCAAAGAAACTCATTGAAATATAATCTTAGTTCTTAAACGTTTTACTAAATAACCTTATACACATTTCTCCTGCAATTCATACTTACAACAGAGATGAAAATATTTTTTTTTAGTTGTGGAGTTCTGTAGTAATTTGCTACAAACCACTCAAAGTGCTCAAACAGATCACTGTTGTTATAATGCTTTCCTTTTGTACATAGACAATCTAAAGCTTTCCCTCAGGGTGTTTTTCTGTCTGCAATTGCCTCTGTTCAAGGTTCTCATTTATACTTCCTATCTTGAAACATAAGCGTAGTTAACCAATGCTGCATATGATTCAACATATCACAGAAAAGAAAAAAGGGAAGAAATCTCTCAAGGGGAGAAAAATACCACTGAGGGATGAAAGCGACAAGGACTTAAGTGCGTATATCTAATAAGCAGTAGAAAATAACCTCTTCAGTAAGTCTGAACTAAAACCACTTTGTCAAATCTTCTTCCACAACTTTGATTGTGAGGGAAGGAAGAAATGAACAGTTAGTCCCTGAAAATGCTTTAGACATCAATAATGTTAAATTTGTTCAGTTAAAATGTTTCATTTAATTTTTTATCATTTTCCTGTATTAAATCGAGTTTCTAACTGAATTGGGCTTTAAGCTGAAAAATTTTTATTCCAAAAATCCAATATATATTTTTTAACCGTACAGATATTTGAGGTTATTGAACTCTGTGTTTTGCTCTCCATACCCACAAAACTAATGTTCACAGGGGGACTAAACCAGACTGTCTCCAAAGGACTGCCTTGGTGCTGATGAACACCTCTAGTGGGAGGTGCTCTTGCCCATGGCAGGGGGGTTGGAACTTGATGATCTTTAAGGTCCCTTCCAACTCTCACCATTCTATGATTCTGTGAACATATATTCTTACTCATAAAACAGATTGGAAATCTTAAAAAGAAGAATGCACTGCATTGAAAAATGCACATCAAAATGTTGAAATCCGTCTGCTTCTGAAATGGGCAAAAATAATAAATCTAGACAGTTCCAACAAAAATTGGCTCACTGAAATGATTTTGTACCTGAGACACCAACTAGAAAGTAACCAATATTGGAGACCGCAACCAGCTATATACTCAGTACTTTACCAAACTAGCTTCTGCATACATACAAGCCCACCCAAGTTGGATATAATATGTCACTCACAATGTTGCCTTCTGGATCCATCAAAAGTCAGGGCTGAGGACTGTGGAAGTGATCTGCAGAATGTGAGCAGCTATAAACAGACCAGTTTCACTCTGAGTTCAGTTTCCCAGTTTCAGATCCCATGCAACCAAGAGAGAGAAAAAATTGTACAGCTCAGGAGATATCTCAGGAGATCTGATTTCAGATTTTAAAATAAGTTAGCTAGAAATTTTGCACCTTGTTCAAACACTGTAAATAAATACATACATGAAGAGGAATTTAAGAATAAAGAAAAACAAATTTATAAAGGATATGAGGTATTGCAAAGAGCTGAGCAAAAACATGGAACGATGATCCCCAGGCAATCTGCCAGGGGGCAATGTACGTCATGATGAACTGCAACTTCTGCAATAGGTCCCACAGCTGAAAAAAAAAAAAAAAAAGAAAAAAAAAAGAAAGAAAAAAAAAAAGAGAAAAACATGGTGACTTTTTAGGCACTAAGATAGTTTTAATACTAATATCTGAAAATGACATTTCTTAGAACTGTGTCCTGAAATGAACATGACATAAATTATATTGTATTATTGGTTTTCATGGGCATTAAGGCCTCGCTTTAGTAAGGCACAAAAGTATAGTCTCCATTTGAAATTCAAACTTGCAGCAAGTGATGGTTTTAACCATAATATTGAGGTAACTCCCAGATTATCTTTCTTCAAAAGTATGTCTGCTTTCAGTAGAAATTAGGAAGACAGGTTCTGATATTTGCTGCATATACCACACTGCCAGTCAGATGGTTACAGGAGAGAAGACTTCAGAAGAAAGCAAATATAAAGAATGGAGGAAATTCAGTGAGCTAAATATGTAGATCTGTACATGGAAATCAGACTTATTTCTCAAGAACACAACATTTTCATGTGTTGAATCAATGGGAGAAGTCATCACTATGTGAGCATATGCTTGGCATTAACCATGAATTATAGCCGCATTTTGAAGATCAAATCATCCTATCATAAAAAACATAGCATTAACGTGACTTTTTATTGTTATGTGGTACAAACTGAAAAACACACTGAATTTAATTTTGCGTCCTGTAAAATAAGCTGCTCAGTGCTGCAATGAGCAGTTTACGATTCAAGAATGATGTGTACTTATTGCCTAGAATACTTTTTTTTTCTTATTTTTTGCCAGCTCTCTTGGCATCAGGCCAAAACAGATCTTATGTCTCCTCTGCATTGAGCCATCAGATTTCATATTGCAGAGCAGATTCCTGACAAACTGTCAGGAAAGGTTTGGCCATCGATAGCTGTTAGTGCTCAACACACACACAAGTTGACAGTGAAACAGGAGTATATGCAATATTTCATGCTCATATAGTAAATATATGTTGTATTTCCTAGGGTAAATATTTCAATTGAGTTAATGAAAAACAAGACATTGCCAACAATACAATACTTGTATACGAAATGCTTCCAGGGAACGTCTCCAGGTGCTGGTATTGTCTACACTGTCAAAATGTTAGAAAGGTCCCTGGGAAGGTTTTGGTCTGCCCAAGCCAGAACTCTTCCAGGCATCCCCAAGCATCCTTTTGAATTAAAACCTTCCATGGTCCATTTCCAGGTGGCAGTTCCATACCACCACCAAGTGTACAGACTGGGAGAGTTTATAAGCATGGCAGCTGGCCTCAGGGTTGGAGCCTGGTCCTAGGCACTCTTCATTTACTAGTATACTGTCAGTCAGAGAGGATGCACCTTTAGGGGCTAACACATTTCATCTGTCCTTAAGTTGCCACCCCTAAAGTAACACTTTGGTCACCTACATCCACATCAGCACCCCTCTTACAAGATGTTTCATTAAGCTTCTCTATGAATTGTTGTGAATTATTGCAAATGAATTGGGAGGGAGGTAAGAATGACTGATAGCATTAATGCGATTTGGTCTTTGTGCCACCAAAGGATCGCAGAAGCAGCTCCTGTGTCATGCTAAATCCAGTTATAACTGATAAACCTTCCAGTTGAGATGCAAGCAGTGTTTCACATGCTTTCTCTACTTTGCCATGACTCAAATTAGGAGCAATATGCCAAATACAGATTATGTTAACTTTGCACACACATACTATTTAAAACCAACAAGTCCCTGATAAAAACAAGCTGTTATGATGTCTTCAAGACACAGCCAGTTTACCCCTACTACATTCAAGTATGAGAAATTCAGATCTTGTCAACATGGTTTTCTCTCAAAAATACATGTGACTTGAAAATTCCATTAGACAAAGTAGGCAAGTAAAACTGAACTGAAAATAGAACTGACTTTTATTTATATGAACCCTGATTAGCAAGCTTTGGGGTTGCGGTGCTTTGTTTGATTTTTATTTATCTGAAATGTCTGAAAGAAAAGCTGGGAGAAAAATTGTAACTGCTAAAAGGTTTAAGTGAAGGGCTGAAAAAAATAATGACTCATATCTGAAACCTCAAAAATTCAAAACTGCATCAGAACCCAGCAAAGTTCTGCCTATTACAGATTGAAATCACAAAGCCATAAATCACCCCAGCTGTGGTCAAAGCTCAGGGTTCATCAAAAGTTTTCAAGCCTCAAATAAAATTCAGGTTTTGCATTTGCTAGGAAACCAAATCCAGGAGGAGACCCTTCTGGCTTCTTGTTCTATTACATCGTTTTAATAATTCTTTAATATTTACACATTCTTGCAAAACCAGCCATGGAGCCCAAGTTGCAAGTCTGTTCTAACAAGTCCTACTCCTTCTACATTTACCACTGCTTGAACCTGGTGTTGCTTCTTTCAACACCTGCCTCTCGGCTAATGTTTCTACAAGACAGGCAATGGAGCTCATTTCCATTTGCAAAAAACATGAACCTAAGAAGAGTGCTCTTGTAAACCTCTCTCGGTCTTTGAGAGCCTTATGACACTGCACCTAAAGGCCTGGAAAAGTGTGATTTTCAAGGTGCTGCTTTCATTAAGAGTTGTCAAGTGCCTCTATTACCTCTTAAATTACAGCTTCCAGGGCACATTCTGCAAAACACCTTCAGGGTAACATGCCATTAGCATTTTACATATCTAACTATGCTTGTTAAAAATGATGTCACCTAGCAACTATAACATAGAGATTTAGGAAGGGAGAACTAGGTTTTATATTTTTGCTGAAAAAATATTGTTCCTTATCAGTTTTACACAATTTACTACATACTTTCTCCTGTATCTGACATATAAAGTCCAAAGACTCAAAAAGCTCTATTGCTTTTGTCGCAGAAAGAAAATGAAGCTGCTAAAAATTGCCTTCATAAATAGAAGGAATCTGATCTTCAGAAACAGTCATTTCTCTTATTTCAGCTACAACTAATTGCATTTCAGCCTTCAATTATCATAAGATGCTAGCTTAAGAAGAGAACCTTCAACATCTTTAAATTGTCAGAAACAACCAGGATTAGAAAGGGTTAGGAAAGACAAAGCCCATCTGGAGTTGAACCTGGCGAAGAAAGTGAAAGGCAACAGGAAGGACTTCTACAGGTGTATCAGCAGCAAAAGATAAACTGGGAAAACAAGGATCTGCTGCTGAATGGGGCAGGGGACCTGGTGACAAAGGATGTTGAGAAAGTCAAGGTACTCAATGGGTTTTTTGCCTTGGTCTTCACTGTAAGACTTCAGGAACTGCAGGCCCCTGTGACCTGTGGGAAAGCATGGAGAAATGGAGATACCCTAAGTATTGACAGAAATAAGCTGAGAGAGCTGAGACTCTTTAGCCTGGAGAAGAGAAGATTGAGGGGAGACCTTATTAATGCTTATAAGTATCTGAAGGGTGGGTTGAAGGAGGATGGAGCCAGACTCTTTTCAGTGGTTCCCAGTAACAGGACAAGGAGCAACGTGCACAAGTTAGAACACAGGAAGTTTCATTCAAGGATGAGAAAAAACTTCTTTATGGTGAACATGACAGACCCCTGGAACAGACTACCCAAGGAGGTTGTGGAGTCCCCTTCTCTCTTCAAGACCTGCCTGGATGCAGTCCTGAGCAACGTGCTCTAGGCAATCCTGCTTTGGCAAGAGAGTTGGACTAGATGATCTCTAGAGGTCCCTTCCAACTCTGACAATTCCATGATCCTGTGACTAAGTAAGAGTACATTTAAATAAACTAGACAGAAACACCTCCATGGGACTTGATGGGACATTTCAGGCCTTCTGTGATTCTGTGAAATACACAATTTATCCTCAGAAAAGTTTTGTTTGAATGAAGACAACTTGCTCCTGAGGGTGTAAGGTGTATTTTAAACAGTGCTACATACAAAGGGGGAATCTTTCCATCTAAAGTGAAAAAAACCCCAAACAAATCCTTGTTGAGTTTTAAACCTCCCTTTATAACGATTTCCTTAAACATGTGCATTTAAAGATTAATTTTTCATTCATTCATCCCTCCCAGTTTAGGCTGACTTACACAAGAATATTTTTATTAAGCTGTCTTAGATCTTTTGATGTTTTCGACAGTAAACTGAGTGGAAAAATGATATATTATTTAGGGGATGTAAAGTTCCAATATTCTTAAATATAATTAGTTATGTGATAGTTTTGCACAGTAAACAGTCTTTGATAAAGAGCTTAAATTATCAATATATTTGGTGAATTTAAATCAGCACATTCCTATTACTGTCAAGTGAAAGTGCAGAACATGCATCTTCCGTATTTATTTTATGTGGACACACACATTTTATCACTT
Organism: Thinocorus orbignyianus; assembly: GCA_013400375.1. Classification (NCBI taxonomy): domain Eukaryota; kingdom Metazoa; phylum Chordata; class Aves; order Ciconiiformes; family Thinocoridae; genus Thinocorus; species Thinocorus orbignyianus. Next base: position 842,870 of record VXBW01006000.1, read on the forward strand.
TAATCATCCTTAAGTCCTCTGAGTTCTGAAGCCTCTACACACCTCTGGCACATAAGCTAGTATTCTATATATCTATAAACAAAGCCAAGGCAAAAACTTATTTTTTCAGTATTTCTTTTAAATCTGGTTATTCTTACTTAAACAAATTTAAGTCACATTATGAACTAGAAGTTAATGGAAATTGGTTAACATATATTCAAAAAAAGATTTTGGGAGTCTGAAACATCACTAAAACATCAGCTCCTTTCCTCAGTTTGGTAGATTTTAATAAACTAGGCAGAGATTAACACCTGAATTTAAATGACACTGAATGTGAGATGGAGAATACGCAATGCTTTCAGCTTTTGGCAGCCTTTTTATCTGTTTAGCATCTGTTGGGATTCTGTGTGGGCAGACTCCTTGGCAATAGTAGGACTAAATAATGCATAAACATTAGCATTTTTCTGCTAAACTTGATTTTTTCTGTATTTTAGAAAAAGTATACATACAAATTGGTTTTAAACAAAAAGAACTGTCATACATATGGCTATATATACTCTATGTGCAACACAACATTGATGGAGATGAAAAAAGTTAAATGAAGAAAAGCAATTATTTCCCACTTTGAACAGGTATTTCTTTACATTCCTGTTTGGATAGGAATTAAATTATATCCTAACCACTTGAGACAGATTTTAAGTCAGAATCTCAGATGTTAGGCAGGTATTTAGTTTTTCATGTTAAGCTTGTTCTGGTCAATTGGTGGCTCCAATCCTAGAAAGTAAATTCCTACTGGTAATTTCTTTTTTTTGTATATGTCAATAAAAATTAAGATACATTACGAGGGAAAAGTTTTGAGTATGTATGTGTTTACAGATATGAAATTAAACTTAAGCGGAATAATTTTATTCTAGTTCATGGCTTTGCTTTGCAAATATTGACTTCCTGGTTTTTATTTAGTGCCTTTTAAAACAAATTTCACCTACAATTCCTATGAAACAAGACTTAATGGAAACACTAAGGCTTTTTAATGCTTATGTCTTAAGTCATTGTGACATTATGAACAGCATTATCCTTGAATCTACAAGAAATACTTTCCAGGCTGTCTTCATTTGCATCTGCTTACAGACATTTGAAGCCTTTATATCATGGGATTTCAAGATCATTGTCTAATGCAACATATATAAGAGGATCAAAATACCATCAATCCAAGCCTCTGATATCAAACCTCGGAGGAATATATTCCTGAAACACAGTGTTTAGCACAACATCGAGAGAATACAAAACAGGCATGTTTTAAACAGCTTGAGCAACAAGCCTCAGAAGCCTTAAATTTCAAGTTAAATGTTAGTCATCAGGCAGAAGTAAGTATGATGAGAATTATGACAGTAAGATGATAACTCCTAACAGCCCTGGGTTCTGCTCATGGCAGAAGCTGCTTCTTCCAACATTGTTGGCTGACAGCAAGAGCCCAGGGGAGGGGTCTGTGGCACTATAAGAAACAGTCTCCATATCTCCTGAGGTGGGCAAAAAGGACAAGATCAGAGCTAATCAGCTTAACTTGCAGAGGGCCAGACAAGTGAAATAAATCAATAGGGAGCTGCACTGATCCAGCCTCTTCAGTGAAGCCTTCACAGGCATGGCTCCTCCCAAGACTGTAAGGTTTCAGAAGTCTTCTTTACAAGAAGTGGACATAAAAAAATGCGGAGAGTAAGTTGTGTGCTGAAGTACTGGATATTCAAGATTTCTCTTTCAGTGCTGGCATCTACAGATACAGAACACACCTCAATCACCGTGGAAGCACATGGATATTGTCCTCAATGCATGGTGAGCCAGACTGAATGAGGGGAGTGGGTATACATCTCCCTGAACCCCTGACTGCATTTGTCCCATCTTAAAGGAAAAAACACAAAGGAAGAGAGAAAATGCAATTAGGGAACAGCGTCAGGAATGAAGTCTGACAAGGAGGTCAGCGATGGAAGGCTGAATGAAAAAAAATCAATTAAATCACTTCTCCAATATTAAAAGGAAACATGAATTGTACAGTGCCTGACAGAGTTAAGGAGTCTATGGAAAATACCACTGGGATTATCCTGTCAAATATCAGATGTAGCCTTGGGTATTTTACTCAGCAGAAAGTGTCTTAACAGGGTTTATATGCCAGATATCAAAAGTTGAGGAAACAGCTGTGAGCCAAGAGGGTGCAGCTGATTAAGACATTGGATTTCAGTATGCACGAATGGCAAGAAATGGATTAAAATATGAATTAATGACTTGGTGCCAGAAGCTTTGAAGTGAAACATCAAATTTAGAGAAGGATGAAAAAGCAGAAGGGGACAGGAGAAATAGTGAGGGTTTTTTACTTACAAGTAGCACCTAAACCAATCAATGGGACATACCAACTACCCAAGAGGTTTTTTGCCACAAAAGCAATAAAAAGATCCAATAGGTTAATTACTTGACTTCAACAAAGCACCAAGAAGGTCAATGCGCTTCATAGCGCTTTCTTATGAAATGGAGGAAAATAAAATGACACGCGTAATTTCTTTCCTGTCCAAGTGATTGTGTTGTGGATGTTGAAAGTTAAGCCTAATCAGCACAGGTCTGACAGGTTCTTACAAACTTGCTGTCTTAGCTGGAGTTACTTTGACATAATGATCATTTTTCATAAATGCGTGGCATTGGATACTATGGTAGGAAGAAGTATATAGAAAAAGTCTTACAAAAATTAAAAATGCACATTCCTTATTAGCTAGAAAATGTATTCTGGGGAAGAAGAAAAAATATCAGAGAGGGAAATTGTATTCTTAAGTAAGCTCAGCAGGGGTAAGAGTACTTAGGCAAATGAATTCAGTGTTAATGAAGGCAAATTTAACAAGCTCTGGTTCTTTGATTATTTTGCCTTATGCATGAAGACAAATTCAGAACCCTCAGAGGACTTGACTATAAGAAAATATAAGGTGATTTCATATTTTAGTATTGCTAATTAGTTCATCCACACACACAAATTAAGAGGCCATTAGACTGCCTGCCAGTAACATGGAAGGCACTGAAAGAGATAAGAAGTTGTAGTCCTATACATTAGAGAGTTAACAGCACTGGGACTTATCATTCCCATCAGGATCTGCATAGTAGATGAGCATGTAAAGTAGTGGTGGCTCTTTCTTTAGGGCTTAAAGGAAGCTACACAGATTTGGCAAATATTCCAGAGCTGGGTATCACTTATCAGTTGAAAAAGTTGCTAATGAAAGAACTGGTTTACACAGTTTGGCATACAGGAATCTCCAACAGGCTGCTGGCTGCCCAGTTGTGAACAGACTGACACAAAACCCCAAGCCATCAGGGATTGTTTTGTAGTAGCCAAGAGCATACTACAGTCCGAAGCATGCACATTCACACTACCAAATTGGAGTTTTTTGCTGTCTTTGCTCCTTCAGCTGAATGTCAACATCACTGGAGGTTCCAAAAGCAGCTCAGGAAGACGCTATGACCCCCCCTCCACCAGCAAGATATAGAGAATGCCAATAGCACTGGATTAAATGAAATGCCACATCTTTGAGAGAACAAAGAAACAAAGCTGGGGACAAGCTTGCCCTGAACATCTTTGTTAACACTCAGCCAGTTCCAAACTGATATCCTCACTGTTTGAATGATTTGCATTAGTTTCTTAACATTGACATTTCTTAATAATTAACATTCTTAACATCTTATCATTCTTAACATGAACAATCTTAACAATGCATGTTCATTCTTGACTTGAACAGTTGTTATTCTAGACATCCTTTAAAAGCAGCTCATACATTTGCCAAGAAAGGCGGTGCTTGGCATATTCCTCTTTTTCTTTTACTTTTTCACTTTTTTTTTTTTTTTAATCACACTGAAGAAAGATGGACTAGATGAACTATGACATGCACTTAACCATCTATATGGTCTTCCTCTCATGTATGTATTTCATATGTTAAGTTTACCTCAGTTAAGTATTGTCAGTAGACATCAGAAGGGCAGAAGAAAAGTCCATCTTAACACACCTCCAAACTGGTTGATATTCCTACATTTCTTACTCTATTACAGAAAAAGTCTTAAAGTTTTTCCTACTGTCAGAAGTCTAGGAAGAAATCTTTTAAGTCCTGTTATATATTCCATCTGAAGAATATGTTCTCAGTTATTTGCGGCTTTCCATTTTGAATGAATATGAACATTCTTATTAACCTTTTTACTGACACTGTTTCCTAAAAAGTCCAAGGAGAACAACTGGCTTATTTGAAAAGTTTACAGAGAGTCATGCAAGACCAGGAAATTGTCTTGATTATCCAATTGGACTTCCTGTAAAGCATTACATCTACAATTTTTGATTAAGAAATAACATAATTTTAAAAAGCCACTCAGCTCTGATTTAAAGAATATAGACAACGGGAGTTTGGGACAGAAGAATCTCAGGCTGTAGCCAAGGAGACAAACTGGGCTGTCTATGTGGAAAGTCTTAGCATAAGAAAGATGGAGAAGTTCTGTTCCACTTGAATTGAAAGCTGCAATCATTCTTAAAAATAAATAAGAAAGTCTTTCCTGAATGTTTATCTTGCTCTCTTCCCGTGGCAGTTTGAAAGACAAACCAGTACACTCTGCATACACCTAATCAACTGCTAGGATTAAGTTTTCACGTTCCGCAACTTGTCAAAATGTAAACAGCTAATGACTTTTAGAAAGAAGTGAATTAACCGTGGTACATTTATAAGTCCTGTGATGTTAAAAAGAACATGAAATCCAGGCTGATTAAAAAAAAACCTCATGAACAGAACAGAATAGACTTTCTTATTCTCTGTGTTACCCCAGTGTGGGTGGCCTGGCTATTTGCAAACAGAGATAAAAATCTGTGAGCAGCAATTTGGACTTCCGCACCTCAACTTGTTCAGGGAGCAATATGCTCATTTGAAGCTTCTTATTTGACTAAATTACATTAAATCATGAACACAATGGGGAAAAGAAGGGAAGCACAATCAATGAGATATTCAGAAATAGCCTACCCAGCATTATTAGCAAAGCATTATTCGACATAATCTGCTTCAAGAGTCACTAGTGCAATTATGAATGCCTGTTGAATTTAGACGCATCCTCTCCCAGTGCCTAGCAGAAGAAAATAAATGCTTACTACCGCAGTGCTTTGAGAGCATGCAAATATTTTTTTGTGGAGTAGCCATGCTTAAAAATTACCATCACTATGACTAAACCACAGTGCTTAGCATTCCCTAATCCAGATGGTGGTAAACTGACACTTTCAATGAGTATGCAGGAATTGGCCACGACCATAAGTTTTGCATAGTCAAAGGTGATGGTAAGAGAAACTATTTCAGTCTTTGTTTCGCTTTTTAAAAATATTTACAAACATGAAAATGACTGAACTACAGATGGACAGAATCTGTGAAGACTTGTAGAGCTTTTAGGACCAGAGATGGGTGCAGCTTGCTTAGGGCGCATCATATGGAATAAACGCATCATCTTTATTCTCAAGTGATCGTATCCTTCACTGAAGTTCCACAATATTGAGCTAATAAAGCTCAGACCTTAATTAGGGCAAAGAAAACTTATGCCCTTTATGATTTGAAATTAATAGAGTTTTAATAGCCATCATCTGCAATGCTATTTTTCAGACTGGCTTTAACGATCATTGTGTAACTGTGCATGTACTTTTGTAATATAAATAATTCAACCATTAAATTTCAATTTTTTGACATAGAACAAGGACAAGTCCACTTGATGAACTAATGACCTGCAAAATTTCAGATATTATCAGATATGAAGATGGCAGATCAGTGCTAAAACTACATCTTCAAAACACGTACAAGCTTTCAGACTAGTAGAGCAGTAGTTAATCTAGCAAATCTATCTCCATAATTTGGTATGCTTTCTTCATTAGTTCATTCATATTGCTATCACTAGTCTTTCTGCTGTAAACAGTAGCTTCAGATTATCCAACCACCTCCCAAAAAGCACCACTGAAAAGCCTTTACGTCTCTCTGTCTCCCAAAAACATGCAATAATCCACAGCAGTGTTCTGTGATATGCTCGTAAGGCCAACATTTTCAAAAGAATTTATGAATAGGGAGGTATTACATTCTGGGGTGCTAATTTTTTGATCCTGTAAAGAGGTGCTTGGAAAATGAGTTTTAAGACTAAGCAAGCCATTATCCAGACGTGGGAGTTCCACTGATGCACAAATATTGAGAACTGCCACAATGCTACCAACCTCTGCATCACTTTCACTCCTAACCTTTCACTCCAAGGCAAGAAGCTTAAGAAAGTAATCTAACCCTATTTTAGGCTGACAGAGTTCAGGGCAAGGGCGTTTTTTTAAAGCAGGGCTTTATATCTCTTCTGGTCCTTTTCTTCTGCCCTCCCTCCCCAACCCTTGCCTTCTCACTCCAGCAGAGAGAAAGCAGAACAAGTCTGAGGGTTAAAGGCTTGAAGCAGGTGAACCTCCTACTGGAGTGTGCTCCAAAAGTTCAGAGAAAAGAAAGAACCCATGGTCCCTCACTGAATTATTGTAATTCTTCCCTTCCCCTCCTTCTCCTCTCCCTTACAGCAGCACAGAAATAAACCAGGAAAAGCATTTAACTTCTGCTTCACTCTTTGCCTGAAATGACTGGAAATTCCCAGCCATGCCAATGAACTGGGCCTTTCCTTAGGAAGCCTGAAACTTCCATCTCTTTATCCTCTCAGAAATTAAGTGGTACCAGTTGAGCCATACTCACACATATAGGAGGAATATTTTAGAAAAAGAAACCAAGCAAACAACCCTGAAAAAAAACAACCAACCAACAACAAGACCAAACACCTCACCAGAGTTACCCCTGGACGTTTGTATCTCATGTTATAGCAACTGGAGACCAACAAATTTAAAAACAAACCAAAATAAAATAAAAAAAAAAACAGGAAAAGCTTTTGGCAAGTTCTCAATGCTTCATTGTGTTTTACCAAGGTATTGGTTAAACCTGCTTCTTTCAGTGAAACAGTATAGATAGCAAATCAAGACAGGATCTGATCTGACTGATGCAGAAAGGTGGGGATTAGAGTCAAGTAGAGCACACTCCACTTGAGTTGATGATGTAAAAGAATGGAATGAGCTCTGAGGTTAAGGTTAAGGGCAGCATCACAAAGAAAACAGACTGAAAATAGGAAAAGAAAAATGTTAAGGCTGACATTAGGAAAACATTTATTATCATGAGGATGATAAGATAATGGAATAATTTCCCAAAGGAAGTTGTTGAGTCAAACACTAGAGGCATTCAAAGAAAACCTAGATAAAAACACCAGGCGACTGATCTGGAGGGCAGCCCTGCACTAATGACCCTAGAGGCTCTTTCTAACTCATTGAGGATTCTCCTCTTGAAAACAAGAATTCTGAACTTTTTATAGCAATATGGGAACAAAAAGTAAATACAAAACATTGCACACAAACAGAGAAAACATTTAACATTTGTTTTCCAAGAAATGACATAAACTTGCCTTATGAAACACTATGGACATCATGAAGAAATCCAGCAAGAAATTTTCTGAAATGTCTCTGTAGTCAAATCGGAAGAAGATTACAGTAAAGCTCAAAGTAACAAATTGATTAATAGGATTACAGAATGAGGAGCGGAGGAGTTTCATCCCAGCAACTGTTATCAGGATAATATCACAGCTGTAAGAAAGAAAAAAACAAAACAAAACACCCAATCAAGTCAAAGTCATAAAGCATTAAATTATGAAGCTCTTAAATACAATAGCTGTACCAGATGTATTTTAGACTACTATGTATATCTAAATATACTAATTTTACTGACTTCCGATATGTTTCTTCTGTTTTTTTTCAATAATCACATATATCTGAAACGTGCAACTTCATATTTCCCCCTCATCATTATCGTAGACTTGTAATCAGTAAGAAAAACACCTCTGTACTAAAAACAGTAGTATTGACCTTAGAAACCAAGAATCTAGAAAGGATATTTTAATATAGCTCTTAAAAAGTAAAATTTCAGTTTCAGAAACATCTTGGTATGTCCATGAATATATTACTGTAATCTGAAAAGAAGTCTTGAACCCACTCCAGTTCTTTTATCAGCAGAAATTTCATTTGAGGACAGTTTATAACCATTCTCCTAATTTCACCACACGATGGCAAAATTCTGGACAGAAACACCCATAGATGTGAAGTGCTTGAAAATTCTTACCATTGTTCTTGATCGGAAAGCTGACTATTCTGTACAGTAATTCCTTCATCAATTGTGTGTTGCAACTGTGTGTTGTAAATTGCATGCAGTCTGCATTTTACTCTCCTTTATTATATACCAGAGTGAAAGATGAGAACTCTAAACAGTGAGTGACCACACAGAAAAACAAGAAGTCCAATCTTTAAAAATTACAGTGCTTGCCACTATATCTCCAAGAAGACAATGTTCCTCTTTCAACTCTCCAGAAAACTACACAGTTTTCTGTGTAAGAAAAGAAAATACAATTACATGAGAAGCAAAGATGGAGGTAACATATTGGCACCCCTAAAATGTAAAAAATGGCTCCAGTCTCTGGAAGTATATCTGAATTTAGAGACTTTAGGTTGTTCACATTTTAAATTTCGATTTTAAGATAATCTACAGAATTAGAAAGATGGTCTTGCTTGAACAGCAATTTTAATAGCTTGATAATACAGCCTATTCTGGAGGTTAGATCCTAGAAAGATCTCAGATATGTTAATTTTTAGATCTCAGGGCAATGCCCATCTACCAAAGTGATGAGACACACTACTGAGCTCCAGACCACGAAGGCTTGTCTGGTTCTGCATTTTATCTATCAACTACTAAAAACCACAGGAACAGGGTCAGGAGCAGAAATTGGAAGCCATAATTCTCCACTCCTACAAGAATTTTCTTACCAGAAAAGAAGTAGGACTCAAAAGCAAACTTCCCATAGCCACCACTTTTCTGACAAGTGCTTAATGGTTGGAGTCTTGTTAAATGGACAACACGACCTTTTCCATCAAGGTTTTTAAAAGGAAGGAAATCAGAGCAGTATTTTGTGAACTCAATCCTGATCACATACTGGGGATGCTGCAAAAACAGTTCTCAGGTCAAAAACTCTGGGTTTCTGGGTTCTAGCAGGAAGAGAGGAACGGTTTATCCAGAAAATTCTGGGCATGTTCAGAAATATCTCTCAAGCCTCCTAATGAACCATCTAGTCAATACCGTCAGGGTTTTCTGGCAGTTGAACAGCTATATTTGGATAAGCAGTTCTGCACATTGATGCCCAAGAACCACACTGGATCTACTCCTCAAAAGGAAACCCAAACCTAACAGGCACATACAAGTAACTCCCCATTAATCAAGAGCCAGGTGACTTCTCTTACATATATTAAGCACACTCACTTCGAGAGATGCATTGTTTTTTTGTGTGCTGGTGACTCAAAGTAGGCCAGGTAGTTGCAAAATGCATGGAATGTTCTCCTCCGTCCTGCTGCGAACCATGAGAATAACTGCTGCCATGACTGACACTTGACAGACCAGAAAGCTCTAAACAGGTTTTCATCATTCCAGCAAGGCTCATAAGTCTGTACATTTCCAGGTTGATTTTATTTTATGTGACATTTATTCATTATTGTGTATCTTCCGTAATGCAGATGCAACTTTATTTGAACGCAGGTCATTTCAAAGGATCACCAGGACATCACTGCTGAAATGAAGTGCCAAGCTGACCTTATTTCTCACCTCGTCAAAGCTGTTCTTTTCAATTTGCCTCAGATTTCTGAACGGAAAGCCTAGCGACTAAGCTAAATAGATTCTGAAGCCACTAGAAATCATCCCAGTGTGTCCTGTATGAACTGGTTGCATTTCACATTCTTCAGAAAGAAGAACATTCTTGCAATATGGAGGAATTTTCACACTGAAAACTTACAGATTGTGGAGCAAAAGGAAGACTTTTTCCTTACTGGATCTGTTAACATGCAGAAAATTTCACAAAATAAATAAATAGTGCTCTTGGGGTAATAGAAAATAATTTGCTCATTATCACTCTTCTTTAAAGATATTGCCACACAAGATGCTTTTCCTGAGGCCTTAGCAGAAAGGAAGCGAGAGAGAGAGAGAGAGGGAGAGAGAGAGAGAAGGGGGGTTTATTTCTGAAGCCTGTGTGGCAGGTAACACGGGCAGACTTTTCAGCTTGTCAGCATGGGTCCCATTAATAACCAGCACATCAGGGTCTGGAAAGCTCAAGCAAACTCCCGACTGTGAAGGAGCTGTTCTGCCTCCTCAAGAAGCAAACTGCTTCAGTTCTTTAAATCACAAAGCCAAGATGAAGCTTCGTTAAAAAATATGTTCAAATTGAGAATAAACTCCCAAATTAAATCACGCAAAATATACCACCTCGGACACTTTCAGGCACAGAGTGGCAGAGTGCCACCTTCCCTTCTCTAAGGTATGGTGCAGTCTGATGCTTGGGCAGTAAAAAATAAGGAATGCTCCAACTGAAAATGGATTATTTATGTACTAAAGCAGAGAAAGAATAACACTCAGTAACACTGTATATGGAAGAAGCAAGGAGAATCCAGGATCCCTCACAGGCTTGGAGTTGAGGAGAAAGAGGTAGGATCTGAAGACGAAATGTTTTTACACATGGCATTTCCGTGGAAGCTGTAGGTAAAGGATATTAAAGACGAGTGCCAGAGAAGAGACACTGGGCACGTTATGAGTAGACCTCAGTTACAAGAAGGAGAGAACAGGCTTTAAATCCAAGGTGATCACACAGACAGAAGGGGGATGGGGAAGGGAAGGAAAGGATTGTGATGGTACTCCCCTACAGGCCAGACAATCAAAGGCAGGCAAATATAGTTACTTTCTTTAATCTCAAGATTTCTAGGGGACTGACTCACCACCTCTGAACCCTTAAAGGAGGTGATACTTTACAGTGCAATCCTAGCTCGGAGGAATGACTATGTAAAAATACCACCTTCCTAACCCTACATATTTGCTCCATGCATGTGTTCGGTCACATCTGCTAATCAGTGACAAACGACATTTTGACTACTTTTTAGATCTCCCAGTCTTGCAGAACCAAACAGAGGGATGAGCGTGAACTCAGTTTCACCCTGTACAATACACCTAAACTCCTGAAGCACCATGGCCTTCACATCTCCCAAGTGCTTGGGAGAAAAAGGTCATTGGGGAACTACACAGGGTATCTCAGAGGGACTGGTAAGAGTCTCTCTGGAAAAGTACTTATCTGGGAAGAATATGCAGACTAACACCATAGTCCTAATTTTAGCCTCTAAAAGCAGGGACCGCCTTTTTCTTATTGTTGTGTAGTCCCTAAAGCTGTGATGCTATTCAAGAGAGAAGAACAATAAAAAATAAACATGCTATTTTTACAGCAAAGTTCTTTTATCTAATATTTAAAGTTAAGAATCTAAATTATTAGTACTGAGGAATTCTAGCCACCAGCCCTGCCACACACACAGCCTTCCCTACTACTGGAATGTTCCTTCCTGAACACAGGCTGTTTTTTTGGTTTTATCATCTGCATCACTGTCATTCTGATAAACAGACTGCAGAAAGTCTGCTCGCTGGGGATACTGCAGTCACTAAGCCTGCTGAATATCTGCAGTAGGCAAGTCACTGACCAAAATGTTTACCATAAAAGGCTGTCAGCAAGGATCATACTGTGAGACCATGGATTGGTATCACCAGTTCTGCTTAATATCAGAGACATCAGACTTTGGAAAAACTTGTGTCCCCACCTTTCTCAAATGACGCCTAATGCAGGACCACCAACCACTCTGCACTGTTAAATATTTTATTCAGTCTTGCCTTAAAAGACTTGTGTGGTGAAGCTTCTGATAACTCCTCTGGGAGACTATATTGTAGTCTTAAAAAATCCTCAGTTCAGAAATATTTCCTGATATCCAGCCTAGATTTCTCATTTTCATCTGATTAGTTCTAGTTACCCCACTGTGTTTGTGCCCATCAAACACCTGCAGCCTGGTATAGCGTGTCTTGCTTTTAATTGACATTCAGACATTCCATATACATCTATATATAGCTCTTTAATATCTTAATTTCTCTCTCTCACTGCAGTCATGTCTTAGCATGTGCTAAGGTAGTTTTGCTTTTTTCTTTCAGCAAAGCTAATGATTATTGTATACTGAACTAATAATGCGTGAAAGCAAACTGCGACAAGCAAACAGACTTATTTAAGAAATAAACTTCATTTTTCAGCCTTTAGTCTAAAACCAAATATTCTACTAACCACATGCTTTGAGTTATAATCTACTTACTGTGTACCAAGCTTCTTGTATTTACTAATTGAGAAAGCATCAATGGTGAGGGCATTCAGTATTATAGCTGGATACAAAATGTATTTCTCAAAGCACTGAAGCCACACATAGAGCCTTTCAAACCACATTAAATGAGCAGCATCTGAAACAGAAATTCAGATAACAGATCATATCATCAAATTATCTGCATTTTAACACTGCAATATCACAGAAGAAATGAGTTAGCTTGAGTTAATAATCAACCAATTCATAAAATGATGGAATTCATAATTCTTTTTCAATAGAGAAATGATTTTGTTCTCTGGATTTAGAGAGTATCTGTTCTGCTGCTTATAACTGCTCTCACAAGAATGCTCAGAAACAACAGGATATGACATATGCTAAATGGTAGATTCTACATAATGCAATTACTAGTCACTATATCAAATAACACTTTTAGTGATGTAATGACACCGGAGAGGCCCTCTCCAGCTCTGGCACTGACTTACTGGATGACCTAGGGAACCTTGTTTTAATTCCGTGTCTCTCCTTCCCCATCTCATAGTGGCAAAACACTGTTCATTAGACTGCAAAGCACCACTGACCTCATTCATAAATGAAACATTTTTGAGATCTGAAGACTGAAGAATTAATGGAAGCTAGAAAGTGTCCTAGATGTTTCTCAAAACACCTAAACAGCCATTGTAAAAAGTATCTGCCAGGATCACATCATTCACCAGTAAAAAATACCTTTTTTTTTTTTTTTTTTGGACTAGACCTTTCTAACTAACATCTCAGTGCTTAATATAAGTGTTAAACAAGAACTGAATGCTCCATGCAATTCAATTCAACTGTTGTAAGAATTTCGGTGAACTGAGTGCAGAAACACCTGTGTATGGACAAAAATAACATCTTCATTTTCAACTGAGCTCAGCTAGACAAGGTTATTGGAAAAACAGTGAATGCAAAAAGGCAGAATTTGGTATTGATTCAGAAATAACAATGCCAGCTACTGAGTTTCCAATACTCTTCCCTGCAGAAACAAAAATAATTATGTCTACATATCCCATGCTCCCACACATACCTTTTCAAAGGCAGGTAAAGAAGACATGCCGAACTAACACATTAGTATGTTCTGCAGGCACAGTTAAATATTCTATAGGCTTAAAGAGAAAGATCTAAAGAAATTTGGAAGGATTGTTCTTAAGTCATGCTTTATCTGCTTTATTTTTATCTTAAGCTAAGTCAATGCTCTTGCAGAAGTCTGCCTTCAGAAAATATGATCAATTTCTATTTCTTGTTACAACATAGAAATATTTCCTCCTCTTACTGCCCGAATGCCACCTCTTAGAAGTTCATACACACAGTGAAATGTCCATTTATAGAACCTAGCTGTTATTCTTCATTTCCCTCTCCTTCTGAACTAAAAATTGCTCTCGGAGCTTGTCATGGATTAATCACAGACGGCATCTAGAACCACACAGGTGCTTGTGCAGTTCTTCCCCTTTCCCCAGAAGGTAGGGAGAAGAGTGTGAAAAGAAGGGCCAGCCAACCCCCGTTTACATACTGAGCATGATGTCTTTGGTATGGAATATTCCATTTTTCTGTCTATGTTCTTCCTCAGCTTTTACAGGAAACTGAAAAGAGTCCTTGAATAGTATAAACAACACTTAGCAACAACTAAAACAATATTCATTACTGACATTCATTTCATACCAAACTGGAAATGCAGCAACCACTAGAGAGAAAATTAACTCTATCCCTGCTAAAACCAGGACAGAGCTCCACTCAAGAACTTCATCCAGCTGCTCAAATGTGAACTATATGTAAGAACTCAAGCTCGAATAAAGAGATATGCATATCAAGTAGACCAACAAGAAGGCAGCTGCAGGAGCAGAGACTTGCGTGTGCAGACAATGCAGACAGAAAAGAAAGAGTTCACATTCAGAGAGGGCTAGAGAGAGATGTGGGTGATTTGAAAAGGGCTTACATGAATCTGAGGAGTACAAAAGCAGTTGTGGGGAGAAAGAAGAAAAAAACCAGCCTCTAGTGTTTCAGGGTTTCCTTCTCATTCAGTCCTGCACTACTTTCTACACACCTAATCTACCATAAGCTCCCACATTTTGATCACAGCCTTTCTTCCGGCAGACAGGCGAAACAATGACAAGTAATGAGTTATCTCATACGGGCATCACAGGAACTGGTCTGATATTTGCTATTCTGTGGAAGGTCTGAAAGCTTGAACAGCTCATCCAGAGTCCATGAAACAATGCCAGGAATAACTTGTGGAACTGTCATTACAAGAAGCTTGTCAAATTGCAAGCAATCATCTGTTTTCCCATAGCAGTATGCTTGTCAAAAATTAGGAAGCTGAAAATGAAATTGTATGCAGTACAAGTCCACACAGACATCTTGTTTTGTGTACTTGTCCTTTCATTGACCACACTTGGAAAATATAGGATACTGTCCTTTTCCAAGCTTTTCTTTCTATACAAACGGGGAACCTCTAAGTTCAGCTCCCACATTTTTTTCTTACAGGGTAAAAGAAAGAAGACAGCCTGTCAGACATATCTATCAAAGGGATTACACAACCTTTTCCTCAGCCTGTCTCATCTCAGAACATGATAAAAAGCCTCTGCAGCAGTCTAAGGTACCAAAATACATATATTATTACTTTTTTTACTCACAATTTCTAACACAACAAATACATTGCAATAATACTTAAGCCCCAAAGTGTGGAAATGGATCACATATAAAATGAGGACTGCAAAAGAAAAAAAGAAAAGCCTGTTGCCTGCAGCAGGGAGCATGGGAAATGCAGCTGATTGCAGAGCAATCTGTGGAGATCAGTCTGGCAGATCTCTCCCCTCAACCTTTTCAAAAGCTGAGTCATTGCATTTAGGAAAACAATGTTTTCTGACAAATGAAGACAGACTTAATCAGGACAAACGAAAGAAATCCTACAGTAGTCTTTTATGACTAAGTGATGTAACAAACAATAAAATTTGGGTCTTCATCAGAATTACTGATTATCAGGGAGAGGAAACCCTGAACAGTGTCTTCAGTTGGGCATGATCCTTAATCAGATTTATATTTCTACTACACTTTCCTTGGCATATTGCAGTAAAAGTTAAAAGACAACCTTCAATCAAGTCCCTTGAGTACTTTTTTTCATACCCAATCCTGGTTTGGAAAGTAATCATATTTTTACATTTTATATAATACATGATTTAAAAAAAAAAA